>VYZT01018639.1:245231-286027 GCA_013400735.1 Pomatostomus ruficeps | reverse complement strand
TTAGATATAATATTAAATAAATAAATTTTAATATTTTGTATTATATATATAATATTAAAACGGTGTTTGGTTCCCATCTAATATTTTTTGATCTTCGATATTAAAAAAAAAATAGCATTTTACTGGAAAACATTCTAAATTGTAATGTTTCTTATCTATCCAGTAAATGTAGGGCATTCTCATGTGCTCCACAGAGAGATGATATTCTTAGGCTTTAAAAATACAGTTTTTATCCAGTGTTGTTTGGGAGTGCCACACTAAAAAGCTGTAAAAACATCCACTCACTGTGTACAAGGAACGACACAGAGAGAACATCTCTGCAACACGATCCATTTACTTTTCCTAGTAAGAAGTCAGATTTACAAAATCTCTTAGACTTGCTAGTAAAAATACTTGTTTATCTGTGCCAATTAGTTCCATGTGAACTCCCGCATTCCTGTGGTCCAGACTAGGCCAGGTACAAGGGACAAGGTCCTTGCCAAGCTGCCAGTACAAACATCTTTTTGTAAGCTTACTCCTTTCCAGACAAGCCATTTAAAACAGTCCATGGTATTGACTGTAGATTAGAGGCAGAGTGTTTGGCAGATCCCTGAATTTTAAAATGGAGGAAGGGAAAACACGCAAAGGAAATATGGAAATGGTATCTGAGAAATTCAGTGTCAGCAGCTCAGTCGTAAAATTGTAGGGATAATACCTTAATGTGTGTGCTGTAACCTTTTGCATACTTTGTAGAGTAGCACTAATAGAAATAACAAGCCCTAAAAACAACTGATAGTTGCCAAGAAAGACAGAACCATATGTCTTTAGTCAGGGTAAAATCACTCTGAATTTGTTCTTTACTGGCCCCAGACGTTTTGAGCGTAATCACCGTAATAACCACGTAAGTGGAAAGTAGCTCGGCTACAAAGCTGGAGCGTTTCAGAAGAGCAGGGGGTGGCCGAAGCGGCTCTCTGAGGCAGCTGTGTGTGTTTGCAGCCGGCAGAACCAGCTCAAGGACCAGCAGCACCAGCAGCAGCAGCAGGTGGTGTCCCTGTGCCAGCTCCCGGACGAGGCCGAGTGCCTGACGGTGCCGCGCTACAAGCGGGACCTGGTGCAGAAGCTCAAGATCCTGCGGCAGGAGCTGTCCCAGCAGCAGCCTCAGGCTGGCCACTGTCGGATCGAGGTCTCCAGGGAGGAGATTTTTGAGGTAACTCGAGAGTTTCACCCATTTCCTAACGTGGAGGGGGGTTGTTCATGGCTGTGTAAAGGAGTCGTTCACTTCGATGGAATCTTGAAGGCTGCGGTTAAAACTGGGATTTGACCACGGTGAAGGGGAAGAGGAAGCGTTCCAGGGGGACACCAAGGCAGTTGTGTAATTGAAGTAGATGCTTTTACCCTGTAGAGAGGAACAAAATCAAGGAAAATTTCCTCTGTGGCTGGAGATGTACAGCCCGTGCCAGGGACTGGGGAAGAGTCCAGGCACTTGGTGTATCTGAAGATCCTGTCTCACTCCTTCACTGAGTTTGAGAAGCTGATGGCTGTTTCAGAGGGGATGTTACAAACGCAACACTAAACTATTATTAGTGATCTTTGATATAGTGTAACTTCAGTAAAACTACTGCTGAATAGGATTCCTCTTCAGAGTTTGGATTTCTTGTCATCCATCTCAATTCCCTCTCCAGTATCAGACCAGTTTTACAAACTGTCTGGGCTTCTGAATGGCCAGAGATGCCCACAGTGGGGTCTCTGCATTCTGTTTTGGGACACGATTCAGCAGAATCCTTCTGTTGACTTGCCTAAACACAGTTATAATTCACTGGCGTTTTCTGGAGAGCAGTTCGTCCTTTTGAGAACTTCCACCCATCCCAGCCATCCCTGTTCCATTTTCACCCCACCCCGCTGTGGTGTCACAGTTTTTCCCAGCCAAGAAAGATTTGTGTTGGTCTCGCCTTTGGAGACAGATACATCAGTGTGCAAGCAACTGAAGGAGGAAGGGAGGGAAGGCTCCAGGATTTTTGTGTTCCTGTTCAGCCCAGTGCGTGGGCTCCCCACACACCCACCTGCCTCTTCTGTCCTGTGGAGACAAAGCTTGGGGCTGATCCTGGACATCAATAAGAATGAGACTTTTCTTTTTTCTCTAATTCCTTAGCATTTGTTCTGCCTTTCAGTTGGCTTTCCGTGTTTCCTTGGTGAACTCACTGACAGAGGAATGATCCTGTGGGTTTGCTGGGATGGCATTGCTGATTCTGTTCTTAAGGTGCTCCTTGAAGGCTGGCACACATGTTTTCCCCACAGTACAAGCTCCACGGTTGGCTTTTCAGACTGCAAAACCAGGAGCTTATGGAAAACAAGAGGAGTTTATTGACACGACTTTTTAATAAGTTATGAGAGAATGAGGGAGAATGTCCTGATCCCTGTTCACCCCTGGAAATTTAATGGGAGGTGGTTCTTCTCATCTTTTCATAATTTTATTTGACACGTGTTACCACATTTGGAGAAAATGAAGAAACAATCTGTGATTGGAGAAACTGATGAATATCCAGAAAAATAATGTCTCTTGTAAGAGCGTTCCCTGTGAGCTCGGAGTCTGAGACTCCCTTCACTTCCAACACACAGCAGCAGCTTCTGCTCTGTAAACAGCAGCCGATAAAAGGAAGTGTTGTGTGTTTACAGGAATCCTACAGGCAAGTCATGAAGATGAGGCCAAAGGACCTGTGGAAGCGATTAATGATAAAATTCCGTGGGGAGGAGGGCCTCGATTACGGAGGTGTTGCCAGGTAAACAGTGGCTCCTCTGTCTCTTCCCTGTGCTTTGAATCTGAACCATTCGTGTCAGCCCTGCTTCTTTCACATTATTCTTATTTAGATTTATATTTATTTCTGTAACAGATTATATGTCAGAAGAATATATGGCTTTAGGTAGTATTTGAAAAAAACTGCATCAAAAACGAACTCATTTATTGGAAATAAAATGCAAGTTACAGATCGTGTCAAACATCTGTCATACGTGAGAGGTTTTGGTATCTATTGAAATGAACATCTTTGGTTAGAGAAGTTTGGGTGTCTGAGAACATATACCACTAAATACTTGGCTTTATGGCACAATTTTAACCAAAAATGTTTTATTGCAAATTGTCACTGCTGTTTGAAGCAAAATGTTAAAAACCAGCAGTTGGTGGGGAGCTTCAGTCTGTCAATAGTCTGAGGTAATTTTTCATTTATAAAAATGTGACGTGCGCAATTCTCAGAGCATTATTTACTGGTTTGTGAACACACAATTAAAACTTGAACTAAATATATCCATTACCTAAAGGTTGTTGGAATCCAAGCTTTTGATACAAATATCTCTATATTCAAGTGAATACACAATGTCTTGTCTTAGTGTGTAATGGATGTAGGAGAATCACAGTCAGAAACTCTCTTGGAAATCAGTAACCTGAAGAAAAATCCCAGAAAGCTGGGAAATCCTCAGCTCTCAGGTGCTGTGTGGTTACTGAGCCAGTAAAAATAATTCTGATTTCAGCCTTATCTCAGCATGTTCAGAGATAACTTCCTTCACATTTACGTTTCATAGTAAGATCTAAAAAATCAGACTATTTTGGAAAGATTCTCAGTGTAGGAATGCGTTTGTCTGTCGAGTACCAATAAATTACTTTATGTTCTCAGGGAGTGGCTGTACCTGTTGTCCCATGAAATGCTGAATCCGTACTACGGGCTCTTCCAGTATTCCCGAGATGACATCTACACCCTGCAGATCAACCCCGACTCCGCCGTCAACCCGGTAGGGCTGGTGCCACGTGCTGTAATCGGTGTTTTCTGCCCAGAAACCAAACACAGCTGGAGGGGGCTCAACACTTGGGAGCCAAATTCTTACAGTTGGTACTGCTGGACACTGAAGTTGTACAATTCTATGATCGTTTCTTTGTTGTACGGATCAAAAAACTTCTCAAATGTGTTCTTTATTTTCTGTAAGAGGTCAATTTATGTTTCCTTTGGGAGAAATTAGATTTATTTTGATTGTTGCTTGTAAGACTCCTGGAGTGGAAGCGAAATGCTCAGTGTGCTGTGTGTGAAAGCAAAACAAAACCTCGGCACAGGGTTTGGGTTTGGGGATTTCTTCTTTTTTGTGCCATTTTGTCGCATCCTCAGCAGCGGGGTCTCGCTCAGCTGCGTGGCTTTGTCTCTCCTCTCTGTCCCAGGAACACTTGTCCTATTTCCACTTTGTGGGCCGGATCATGGGGATGGCCGTGTTCCACGGGCACTACATCGACGGCGGCTTCACGTTGCCTTTCTACAAGCAGCTGCTGGGGAAGCCAATTACTCTGGATGACATGGAGTTGGTTGACCCTGATCTCCACAACAGCTTAGTCTGGATACTGTACGTGCTCCGTAGGGTACCTCAGGATGTTAGAGTGCTGTCCCTGTTATGTGATAATGATCTTAAATCCTGGAAACAAGGTGTATTTTGATCTCCTGCTCAGGCAGAATTAAAAAATATCTTTCTTGCACAATTCAGCTTCTTTAAGGCTAAAAATGCTCAAGCTACTCAAATTTGGGGCGGGGAAAGGGTGTGGAGTTAATATTAATTTATTAATTTTACATATTATTAACAGTAACAAGTTATTAAAATATAATATTGAAACTTTGATAAAGGTTTTAAAATGTAACACTGTAAAACTGTATGTTCGCCTTCTGCTTCCAGGCAGGACTTTGCAATGCCATTGAAAAACGGAATTGTGCTTCTGTCAGATAGATTATGGCTGTAATGTATTTGCAGAATATGTTTTCCCTCAGTGATTTGCTGCTTTCTTTGCACCAGTGAGAACGACATCACCGGAGTGCTGGACCACACGTTCTGCGTGGAACACAACGCCTACGGGGAGATCATTCAGCACGAGCTGAAACCCAATGGCAAAAGCATCCCCGTGACTGAGGACAACAAAAAGGAATATGTCAGGTAGGTCTCATAGCTTTTTCCGGAGGTTTTTCTATTTCCCAAGGTGGGGAGGAACCTTTGCTTGTTGAAGCAGTTGTCAGTGTTGTGCTGTTGGGTTTTGCTTTGGGGTTGTGCAGTGGTGGTGCAGCAATCCTGCCAGGGGCCGTGTTTTGGGGGCTGGATAAATTGCAGGGTTATTGTGTTTGAATACATCCTCCACAAACCCAATTTGCACTTGCTCGCAGACTTTATGTGAACTGGCGGTTTTTACGAGGAATTGAAGCTCAGTTCCTGGCGCTCCAGAAGGGATTTAATGAAGTAATCCCACAACATCTGCTGAAGACATTTGATGAGAAGGAGTTGGAGGTCAGTGCACCTGGGTTGTGTCAAGTGTAACGGGGCTCTCGGAGCTGCGGGATCGCAGAGCTGTGCCCGGTGCCCCCGGTGTGCTCTGCCCTGGATGGGGCAGCGTGGGGCTGAGCAGGGCAGGGGGCACCGAGGCTGTGGGTGCCTCCCGTGAGAGCTGGGCAGTGTTCCTGGAGGGGACAGCTCAGAGCAACTGCACAAGTGGCCAGGGCTCCTCCCCTGTAGCTGGAACCCCTCTGAGAACCTGCAGTGACCTCGGCTGTGTCGCTGCTCCAGCAGGGTCCTGGTGCAGAGTCCTCACGGGGCAGTTTCCTCATGTGGAATTCGGTGCTGCCCCGAGAACAATCTGTCACTCCCTCCCAGCCCTTGGTGCACTGCTCTGGCTGCTGTCAGGCACCTGGGCTTTGGCAGAGCTCAGTTTTGCCAGACTCCTTTGGCCCCATAAATCCAGCGGAAAGAAAGGTGCTGTTACACCAAGTGTGCCACAGGATGTCAGGCTCAGCATCCAGGCAATATCCTCTGGAGGCAAATCCCTAGATCCCAAGCTTGCTTTAAACTGAGATGTAATTGCAGCGTGTGGAGCCGAGGGGTTTGCCGTGTCAAACGGCCACAGGTAAATTACTCACGTGTGCTTCTGATCCCTGGGCTGGAACGTGGTGATTGCTCCTCCGTTATCCCGAATATTCTCACTCCCAGCAGTGAGCCAGCCGTGCTGCTAACCCTGAACCTTTGTGCAGCTGCAGAGGAAGAAAGGGGAAGGTCCAGTGTTCTTAGTCATGAAAATGTCTCCAGAGTTACGATCATACATCCCCGCTGAGCTGAACCCGATCTTCCCTTCAGGAGCACTGCAAGCTGTGTCAGGGAAGGCTGCTCCGTCTTCTCTGTGTGCTATCACAGGAACAAGGTTCCTTTTGGGGTCCAGAGCTGGACCAGCCAAGCTGCGCCCTGGGCTGTGCTCCTGAAAGAAATACCGGGGTCAGATGTGAATTGTTCCTGCACTGTCACCCAGGGGTGGAATCTGTGCTTCTGTGTAACTGACAGGTCAAGGCCCTTTTCTCTAAGCTTCAAATGGTTGTTGGGGCCTTTTTTAGTTTGAATAGAGTCCTTTTGAAAAATGCTTTGTGTACAGAGGTAAAATTAAAAAAACCCAAGAAAGTTATATTTCTGCATTGCTTTAGATGAGGGAAAGGTTATAATTCGCCTTTGATATAAAATCTGTCCATTTTTCACAATCATTTCTTCATAGTTTGTCTGGCTCCAAACCCATTTTTGTAGTGCTCAATGATGAAATATTACAATAAATCTATTTTCAATTTACAGCTCATCATTTGTGGACTGGGAAAAATTGACGTGAACGACTGGAAGGCAAATACCAGGTTAAAACACTGTACCCCGGACAGCAACATCGTGAAATGGTTCTGGAAAGCTGTGGAGCTCTTCGACGAGGAGAGGAGGGCGCGGCTGCTCCAGTTCGTGACCGGCTCCTCGCGGGTGCCTCTGCAGGGCTTCAAGGCACTGCAAGGTGACAGCGGCGGGTGCCGGAGCTCGGGAGCGCGGGGGCAGCTGCAGAAGGGGCTGCGAGCTGCGATGTGGCTTCTAAAGAGCCATTCTACTGCTCTGATTACAATCACGAGTAGTTTTTTTGTGTGTTTGGTACCTTTTTATTCAGGTGCAAGTGGTTCTTTTGTTTCTGCACTTCCTTCTCCGGCAGGAGGTTCTGATCAGCTCAGATCGCTGAGGGGTTCTCCTGGGTGTGTTCCAGAAGCCAGGGCTTTAATTCCTGACTTTCACAAGCCCTCCTCAGTTGCACAGCTCTGGGGGTTCTGTTAGACTGAAACGCACTGACACAGCTCGAGCTCAGGCTCTTATTTAACAGCAGAGTCCCCGTGAGGAACCCTGACCCTGTGAATTGTATTTTAATGTCTGCTCAGAGCAGGATTCCAGTTTTGCTCAGGCTGGGACATTTGTAACCTCTTTTGTCCTTTGTGGCATCTTCAGTGCACACCAAGTCTAAGGGATTGCTGTGCTGCAGTCTTCTTTCTCTAGCAGAGGCATTAAGGGGATTTCTAGTAGTCTGATTAATTTAATAAAATTACAAGGAATTGACATTGTGACTCCATGGAATTTCAGTGGAATTGGCCGCTATTCAAGACCTGGTATAAAACAGGGACAGGTACAGCTGTGTAAGTTTGGTTGTGTAGGAGAGGTGAGAGAAGTTAAATTAAAAACTGTTAGAATTATGCAGTACACTGTGTGAAAAAGGTGATTTATTCTTCCTTATCCGTGCTTTTTTTCCTTACCTTTCCATGGTTTAAATAACCGCAGGGCTGTCTGTGGGCAGGGAGGAGTCTGTCCCACAGCCACTGCGGCTTTGGAGTTTTTTCCTGGCTCTTCATGATTTCACCTTGCTTTGTGCAGAGCTTCTCTTTGTATTTTAGTTGCTCTCTTGTTGTTGCAGTGCAGCAGAGACATTTCATGTTATTCCACACAGTAGTAGAGCTCTCCTCTGGATTTTCAGGTGCTGCGGGCCCACGGCTCTTCACAATACACCAGATCGACGCCAGCACTAATAATTTGCCGAAAGCTCATACCTGGTAAGAGTTTTTCACTTCTCTCCTGTGATCTGTAGCTCAGACCACGCTGCTGTCAGGGCACTGGGAGCAGTCTCACTTCTCTTTTGGGCTCAAGCAAAGCTGTCCCTTAGGGCGGAGGGTGCGAGGTGGGGATGGCTGTGGTGTAGCTGGAGCTGCGTGTCCTCGCCTGTGCGGCCCAGTGAGGTGGGACAGCCCCTGCAGCGGGGCTGGAGAGCTGAATCCTCCTCTCCGCTTCCCCGCAGCTTCAACAGGATCGACATTCCCGCGTACGAGAGCTACGAGAAGCTCTACGAGAAGCTGCTCACGGCCATCGAGGAGACCTGTGGCTTTGCTGTGGAATGACCCTCCCAGCCTCACCCGGACTCTATTTATACTCCTGTCAGCCAGAAAGCCCTTCCTTCCCTCAGCCAAGACTCAAGAAATGCTTGAAATACAGGAAACTTTCCCTTTTCTACACTAGGACACTGGGAGGGAAAGGACAACTTTTGGATTTTTTTTTTTAAATTTTTTTAATTTTTTATTTCAAGAAAATAGGTTCTGTGGTTCCTGCCATAGGATCATTCAGCTGCTATTAAAAACTAATATCTTGAACATACAGAATGCTGACTTTTCCTACATTTCAACAGTTAAGCAGTATTCTATACTTAAAGACTACTACTATTTTTGTAAGAGGTAATCTATTATATTTGCCTACCTGATTTCTATTCTCAGATACCAAGACACAACTTCAGCAGTCGGTACAAGTCACGTTTCAGCCTGTTTTAAATGTATGATACTGAACAGCATCTATACCTGCTATTTTTGGAAAAAAAAAAAATATTTTGGATTATTCTAACTTTGCATAAAATTGGCTGAAAGAATCATTAATCTTTTTAATGAAAGCCACTTACATGTTAACTGCATTTTCTTATAGTAAACCATTATATTCTGCAATGTAAATTCCAGGTAAATGTTGCCACAGGGGCTTTTTTTATATTTTTCAAGCAGGAATTCCGAATATGACGTTTTGGGGTCCTGTTTATATCACTTGTCAGATTCCTCCAGCAGAATTTCTAGTTGAGTGACACAGACTGTCTTTGGTACAGTCCTTGTGTTTACACGTGAAATAACTTTTTCTTAATGAACAGTAAATGTTCTGATTTTTTTTTTTTAAACAGCATTTTTCTAACAAGTCTGTCAAGAGTATTTTTTGTTGCTTTTGACCTTAAATCGAAACACTGCATTTTTCAGCTGTAAAGCACTGATGGGCTTTGCCAGCAGAAGCCTGTCGGCAGTTTGTTCCAGAACCCATCCTGTCCAGTCAACCAAAGTTTGTGTGAACGCAGCCAAATCATGCTCTGTAGTTGTTGATGCTAAAGATTTATCAGGTAAAACATGTTGTAATCTTTGTCCAGCTGCTCATGACACGTGGGTTT
Organism: Pomatostomus ruficeps; assembly: GCA_013400735.1. Taxonomy (NCBI): domain Eukaryota; kingdom Metazoa; phylum Chordata; class Aves; order Passeriformes; family Timaliidae; genus Pomatostomus; species Pomatostomus ruficeps. The sequence goes on along the minus strand of VYZT01018639.1, from coordinate 276,738 downwards.
AAGTTACAACTAAGGAAAAATCGTGTATTGACTGAAATATGTGTAATGTGCTTTGGAAATGAGGTTGTAAGAGCACATAATTTATTGATTGTAGGGATGGAAGTAAGTATATATATGAATTATAACATGGGTTGATCTCTTCAAAGGGGAATAAAATGCACTACCAGTAGAGGGAACTGAACTTTGACGTTAGTTTGGAAATTCTCAGTTAAGGTCTGTCTGATCTGCTCGTGGATAAATCAGTGGATAAATCTGTGTGGATAAATCAGGCTGCTTTAGAGACGGTGCCATTCTCCTCTCAGCCATGAGAATATTTGGAATAAGTAGCAGGTTTTTTCCAATCAGTGTTGTGTTTTTGTAACTTAGGTTACAATTAATCATCAAATCTGCACTATTTTTTCACTGCCGATGAGAAGAAAGTCAGAGGTGTAGAGAATGCTGAAGGGATGGGATGTCACCAGCTGTTCCATGTTTGCCGTGTAAGTCACAGTGAAGCAGCTCATTTCTGTCTGTTCTGGGGAGCTTGAACTAAATTTGGCTCTGCCAAGTCTGACTGCCACAGTGAGTAAACGACTACTGGATGTTGTGTGTTAGAACAGTGGGCAAGGGACTGCTTTTACAGAATTGTGGTGAGAATCCGGTGAGCCAAACCCACATGTTGGTTTGATTATGTTTTTTGTACAGCTGTTGCTGGCAGGTTTGCTCCAAGGGCCTTGCTTCCCTTGCTGGGCTGGCTGCAGGATGAGGCTACTTGGGGATGTAAACAGAAAGCCAAGGGCCTTGCTGTGGCAGCCAGCTTTGAATACATCAGACCCTTTTCTCATTGCAGGGGACTCTCGCACTCCTGTTCAAGGGCTGGTGCCCAGTGGAGGGCTCTCAGGTAACTCTGTCCGCACAGAAGCTGCCCCTGTGCCCGTGCAGGTCTGGGGGAGCGCGGCAGGGCCTTGCCCCGCGTGTTTCCCACTCAAAGCGCTGCCCAGCCCCTGCAGGGTCTCAGTGTGTGAGCCGCTGCTGCCAGGGATTTTACAGAAGCTTCCTGTGACTGTTCACAGGAGAGACCCCAGTGTCACAGAAGTGACAGAAATGATTTTTTTTTTCCCCTCATGCTCAGGCTGTGGCTGCAGCCTTGCTGGTCATGGAACATGGCAAATACAAAATGTGGCTGGTGGATTTATTGAATGCGTGGTTATGGTCACCTTGCTGTCGTAACAGCATCTTTGGGGAGGGAGGAGATGAGCTCTGCAGAACAGAGACCCGAGAGCAGCTGATAATTACATTCATTTTCACAGCAGCCTTAGCAGTACATCTGTTTTTCTACCAAACATTTTGGTATGGCATTGAGAATTTTTTTAACTGCCACAGATATTGTAAATTTAATATATTATATTAAACTAGACAAATCTGCATTGAACTTTCCATAGCTGACAGATGAGGATGAATTACCGAGTATTTTGAGTGCCTTTCTACCTTCACAAAGACTGAGAGCTTTAACTAAAGCACCTCATCACCCAGTCAGATGTTTATCTGAAAATGGCAAAGGGTTGATTCCTTTCCAAAATTTTGCTTCAAGATCATGTCAGCTACTTTCCCCTCAAAAAGGTGCTAAGCCTAATATTGCATTTTAACCTTGGACTTTCACCCCATGATTAATGTGAATATTTATTTCAATGTGTCCCTCTTACTGGATTTTACTTTATCCAGTCTTTAGTTGTTTTAGAGAGATGTCACATCATGGTTTTATGCTGTTGCTTTTCATTATGAATGTTTAATTATGAACAGTGACTTTTGTAGATTTCAAATATACAGTTCACAGTTGAGTTTCAGAGGATTTAATTTCTCGGTGTAAAGAGTTTTGTAATGGTGCTTTGTACAGTATGTATTCTAATTTTTTTTTTTTTTGCACATAGTTTCAGTTTCCCTAAACTGATTTATTTGTACCAAATTTTTGTGTTGTACTAAAGTCCAGAGCACACAAGCTGTTTTGAAATTCCTGTTCTACAACACTACATCTGTACTGAACTCCTGGTGCGTTTAAAAGGCTGCATTGGTGGAAGTTCCAGCTTTGCTCCTGTCACAGCCCCACCCTCCAGCTCCATGTAGCACCTTTTTAAACAGCACCACACAGTTAACAGGTGCCATCTGTTGTACTTTACACTATGTAGTAGGTTCCTGGCTCTACCACATCCTCAGAGCTTCGTCTGTAGTTGTAATTAGTTTATACAAATGTAATTACTCCTCCACAAACTGACAGTTCTTAGTTTATCATTTCCATTGTATTTATTACAGAGTGTTTTAGCGTTGGTATCATTGTATTTTCACCCAGCTGTTACATGAGCTTTAACAAAAACAAAAAAAAAATCTGTATAAAATGGTTTTTGAGTACTTAATGTATGTACCCATGCAGAAGTTGAGCAATAAATTGTATGCTGTTTGCACTGTTACAGCATCAATGGCTTAAAAAGTTTTAAGTTTTTCTTAATTAAATATTTAAACTGTAACCATGTAATTTTTAAATAACTCGACTTTGTTTCAGGAGAAAATACTTAAACCTTGGTGACTTCCTAGGTGCTGTTACCTCCAGGAGGAGAGGAGGGGGCAGAATGTTCTGGTCAAACACAGCAGGTCTCTCTGCTGGCTCGCAGGTACTGGCAAGGACTTCACCTCAGCACTGGTGCCTCTCAAAACTCAGCAAAGCTACACCATCTTCCTTGAGGGAAATAAAGGTAAATTCGGTAAAGACCTGCTAAATTTCATCAACTTAGCTGATAAATATTATCCCTTAAAGGCTTCAAGTTAGCCAGGCTATAGCAGCTCCCTGGAAAGGTTTGTACAAGTCAGGGTTTGTGTTTCGGGTTTTGTGGAGAGGTTTTAGCGTGTGTTTCTAGAAGAATCTTCATTGTTTTATATTTCAAACTACTTTCCCCAGTTTGTAGCACAGGAGTATTTTATAGGCCTTTATATCTTATCAAGCCAGCAACACCAACACTGCAAACACAACTGAACTGAAGGAGTGGAATAAGTCGTTTCCCTTGCTTAATGTTTTTAAGTACCCAGTTATTTATGTCAGGTTTATTGCAGGATTCTCTAACTTGGCCTTTCACAGGAAACCTGAACCTCTGCTGTACTTTTCAAGATCTTCTTGTGCTTTTTGAGCTTTCCAGTCTGTGATTTCTGGCTAATGGTGTTAGACTGGCTTAGCAACAGCAGCCCCAGCACAGATGCAGAGCAGCCCCAGCATCCAACTGTTCCACCAGGATAACTTCACTAAGGCACTGACTTTATCCCAGCGTCCTTTGGGTAGAGCCCAGCATTATCCCAGCCTTGCTAGGAAGGTAGAAAGTAGTTCAGAAACTTTATTGGTGATCATAAAAGTGCTGCGGAGATCCCAGCGGCTACACCCCGACAAGTCAAAATGACCGAACAGGTATTTTAGAGAGGAAAACATCCTCACACCATCTTCCCATTAGAGCAGCTCTCAAAGACTCTGATCATCTTAGCCAGGAAGGACTGCAGTGACATTTACCCACGGCTTAGAAGAAATGGCTTTGGCTGTATTGGAAAGAAGCCATCTGAAGTCTGGATCTCAGTCTGTCTGCTTCTAGTTCATGAAAAAAGGTGTCATCATCATTGTGCATGATTGCTGCTTGCAATTGCTGTATTTCCTTCTCCATCTTTGATCTCAGTTCTCTTTTTGTTCTCTGTAGCGTCTGAAGAAAATACTGACGTTAGCCACAGCATGTGAAAAGAAATGCAATTGGAGAAAAGGAAGAATACTTACTTGTGCTTGTGCTTTCTCTCTGGTTTGGATTTCTTGGAATTCTTGAGATATAGCCTCTGCTAGCATGGAAAACTAAACACATGTGTGAGTTGAACTAATTAAAGAAAGACTTCTAAGTGGAAAATTATGATCTGTCTAATCCAGAGGAAGCTTTACCTGATCTTTGTAGTAGTTCTCCAGAGACTCCAGCTCAATCTGGTGCTCTCTCCGTTGCTCATCACGCTTCTCTTGAGCGTATACTCTCAGGTCCCTCAGTCTTTGCTTCTGAATTTCTAAGCCTTCTTCAAATAAGTTTTTAAATATCTGTCAGCAATTAAAAAAAGCAAACCTGAAACTTTCCCAGGAACTTGTAAGTGTACATTTACATTTTTCAGCTGCTTTATCTCCTGGCAGAATGGTGTTTACATGAGGACAGGCCGTAGCCCATGAAAAAGTACAATTATGTACCTAGAAATGGTGGTGCAGATACAGCTGAGCTGGATTTGTATTACTCATTTAGCTGAAATTTTGATAGATAAAATAATTTTTCATGTCAGTTTAGTCAGATGACCCAACTGTGCAAGCCAGGGCCTTTGAACATGCACTGTGATTTACAGCCCACCCTGTTCTCTGCAGTCTGACTTCAGGACCTTCATCCAGATTTCCAGCAGCAGGAAATCCAGCCCGGACTCAGGCTTTCCATTCCCCCACAAGAACACTTACCAGCTGTAGCTCACAGCTTGAGGCAAACAGGTCTCAAATCACTAACAGTGGATTATGCAGTAAACTTCTAATCTTTTATTCAGAAAGGTGACAGTTGTGTATCTGCTCTTGCAGAGTGCAGTAACTCTCCTTGCTTTCCCTCACTCTGATGTCCAGCCCCAATTAGATGATCTCTGTCACAAAGTCCACTTTGTTTAACAAATACAACTGAATAAGAAAGCTGCCTGTTTGATCAGCTCCCTTAACTGAAGATTTAGATTGTTTTCTTTGGATGGTGGCTGTAGGAACAACTTCTTAATCCTACTGTTTCTGAAAACTCATTTCCCCAATTTCTCATGTTACCAGCCCCGTTTTTCCACACTGATACTTCACCCTTTCTCTCCTCTTAGCCCCATAAATCATCACAGTGGTTTGCCCTGCACTGTATCCATGTTTCCAGAGAAGGAACCGTTTCATCTGTGGCCTTGACTGATCAACCACTTCACGCTGGCTCCGCGCTCTGGTCACTGCGCTTGCAGCACTGAACAACCAGACCCCAGCACTGGGCTCCAGGCAGGACTGACTTCCACACCTGCAGCGCGAGACCCCTCGTGCTCACCTTCTCCTCCCGCGTCCTCTCCCGCAGCAGCTTGGCCCGGAGCTGCACCCTGTAATCCTCGTAGTATTTCCTGGCCCGCGCCACCTGCTGCCGCGTCTCCGTCACCTTGTTCTGAGCCCACCTCTGGCGGTGGATGCGCTGCTTGATTTCGTGCTAAAGGGAGAGAGGAGCTGTCAGACCACCAAACTGCCAGCAGGAACTCTGCAGGCAAGGCTTGGTTAATCATTGCTAATTAGGGTCCTTTACTGAGGACCTTCTCCACAGCCCAGTTTGACACTGCAGTCCTGGTTGAAAGCTTTCATCACCACTGAGGTAGCAAAGTAGTGTCACTGTAGAATTAAGGAGTCAGGACTGTCATGGGAGCTGCAACACAACCTCCAGTTTCTCCTCGTTGCACTTTTTTAGAATTTGTTTTACCTTTCAAAGCAACAATGCAGTGTCATAATAATAATAATAATAATAATAATAATAATAATACTAATAATAATAATAATAATAATAATATTCCATTCCCATGACTGCAGTAGCCACACAACAAACAGATTATGTGGCATTTTGAGACCACAGCTACTCAAAAAGCATAAAGCTGTCATAAGACAAAAAGCCACTTTCATGATCTGGGAATATGCATTCTAGATAGCTTGATGTGAAATCTTTGCATTATATAACAAATAGCCTTCAAAGAACCTACCAGTCTCTTGCTGTGATCTTGATCTCTCTTAATAATTGCAGCAAGCAGCTCCTGTTTCTTCAAGGCTTGTTCAACCTGGAGGTTTTAAAAAAAAAAAGTTAATTACTTGTATCATTCTGCAGGACAAGCTGTCCTATATTGCAGGTTTAAATATTGTCCCTCTGCTGTGTTTTGGGGTTTGTGTTGAGAGTTGCCTTGTAGAAGTTAATCAACTTTTGCCTCTCATAACTCACTTACAGACTCCTCAGAACTAGCAGTGGAAACTCCAATATGCTTTTAAAAAAGCAATAGCAACCCTGGGCAGTACTGGAGAAACCAGTATAAAAGAATGAGCAGGTGGCTGATGAGAAGTTGAACCTGTGTGTAAATCTGTACATCCCTATCTAACCAAGCTCACAGAACACCCTTTCACGCTGCGCTGTGGGGTACAGGTGCCCTGTCTGTGGCAGGGTATCGCTGCTGACACTCAGCAGGTAAGAAGAACACTCACTTCATTCAGGAGTTTTGGTCTAGATCTGGCAGAAGGTGCCTGAAGGTGCAGAGTGTGCGCAAGCTGCCGCTGCCACATCTTGTGCAGAGTACGGGCGGAAATGTGCAGCTGGGGAAACTCCTCCAGGAGCTGCAGGAGGAGGTCATTGTCTCTTATTGTCACTGTAAGGTAAAGACAGAGGTAAGCAGTAAATTCCTGAAGAACACATTTAGTTGTAAATTCATCCAGACAGTGTCAGCCTAAGTCAAGAAATATTTTACACTGAACGCTGTATAAAATGACCGTGCTGCTGTTAGTGTGTCAAGCCAAGCCCAGCAGGACTTAACATCATCCTGCCAGTAGAGCAGCAGAGAAAGCAATCCCAATCTTCTGTTGTTTTCTATGCAGAGCTGCTTTTATCGCTCAGGTGTCATTTCCCTACCGCCACCCCATCCAACCAAGACAGGTTCCCCTTCCTTCTTCATGTGGTTCTGGCCATCACTAATCAGTGATTGCTTTCTCCCCCTTTTTCTAGGGTTGCAGTAACTTAAAATAATGCCAGCACAGCAGTGGCAATGACAGATCCAGGTCAAGTAAACAGGTGCAAAATAAACTGGTTTGCAACCAGCTCATTCCCATTACATCTTTGATCTTTCTGGCAGGAAAAGATGATGGGGAGATGAGACAAAAGGGTATTCACCAAGTACACGGCCTTCAAAAACTGCGAAAAAAGTAAGACAGTGTAGCTGAGCAACATCCAGGTACGTAGGGGATTATCTGGTGATCTTATCCCTAGGCATGCACAGTGCTGGTTACCAAAACTGAGCCTAGGATTTGCAGCTTGGCTTTCCTGGAGCGTCACCTGCTCTGCAGAACCAGTGGCAGCATTAACACCGCAGCGGCAGGGTCCTGACAGATCCTGCTCCGTTACCTGTACGTGGCTCAGCTCAAGCCAGAGGCTCAATTTTACATCTGATACATGCTCAGAAAAATAACAAAAGGAGAGCTCAGACTGTAGTGGAATAAGCACAGGATAGCAGCAATGGAAACAAGCCCTGAAAATAATCCAAGGGATTTTAAGGAAGTAGCAAATGGGTCACAATTTGGTTGTGCACTGATGGTTACATTTACTTAAAGCATTATCTCCCCTAACAAAAATCCAGACATACAGAGGTCAGAAGAAGGGAAAAGGCTACAGCTGACTGGTATATGTTGGACTGGTGCCTTTATTCTTGGAGTTCAACACATGCTTTCAAAAGATGCCAGTTTTCCACCAAGTACAGTTCTGCAGTTCTTACTTTGAGCTGCTTGCTTTGGCTTCATGATCCCTCGTGTTGGAATCCTCTGGCTGTATTTGGGATTCTGAGGTGTGGTTTTTCTAGAACAAACTTTCACTGACTGAGACGTTTTTGGAGGTTCTTGAAAGACGTTTTCTTTGTACTTCTGTTCCTTAGGAGCAGATGTAAAACAGATGGAGAACAGGTATGAGAAGGGAAAGACTGACAGAACACAGTTTGGCTATCAGATCTTAAATGTCTTTCAGACTCTTAGAATGAGAACTTGGACAAATTGCAATGGATTCTTCAGAAGGCCAGAATTTACAAAATGCAGGTCAAGGTTCAAAGAAAGGTTAAATCTCATTACTGCATAGCCTCAGCTCTTCTGCAGCACTTAACATTAATAAGTTACTACTTTAGTTTGTCCAGTGTTGTAACTGTGACACTGGAAGTCAGGGAAGTTTGGTACTCAGAAGTGTCCGGACAGACCATCTAGATAAATTCAAAAAGAAAAAGTCAACCAAACAAAGCACAACCAGCACTCCCCACCGTGCATCACCTACCAATTCCGTGGCAGCTTTTCTGAGCTTGGAAAGTCTATGCCTCTCCCTCGCTTCATAAATTCTTAGCTCATTTTCATAAGCTTTAGTGACCAGCTAGAAAACAAAAATAAAAGGGCTTGTCAGAGGAAATAATCAGTCCATACAGCCACCTTGTTAACTTGTTTGCTGCACGGGTCAAAGTGGCTTCTTCCACTTTAAACTCCTCTTTTGCAAGATTCAGGGTTTAAGTCTCTTCCTCAGCAGGGTACAGATAAAACAGCACATGATTACTAAAGGAGACCAGATGCCCCCATTAAGTGAAAGTGTTCTGTTTTCATGGTTTTAGTGTAAGTGTTGGTAAGAATTACCACAAGTCTAATCTAAAAATTACCTTTGCTTTTCTTGTTCTCTCATCGCTTTCTTTCCGCAGCTGGCTGCGTGTTGTCTTCACGTGGCCTGTTCCATTACCACGAAGTTTATGTTCCTGATGCTGAGACGAGGGTGAGGGTGGAGAGAGGGATCGTGGCCTGCCTGGGTACCTGGGATGGGATCTGTCTGTAGGGAAAGGTCATTCACTGAGTATCTGAGACAAGGAAACAGTGAAGGGTATTGTGACTAGGCCCTCATTTCAGAACCGCAGTCCTGTGAGCTTGTACGCTGTCCCTCCCCTCACTTTCTATACATTTTACACTGCAGCTGTGTTCACCTTGTATTTTTTTGCAAAGTTTTACCACAGTTTTTTAAGTGTCAAACAGAAATTCGGTTGCAATTCTGTTACTAGAGCTCATGTTTGGATCAAAGAAAAAAGGAAGTGAATTAGCAATACAAAAGTTAGCAACTAACTGTAATTCAGTGCAGCAGCTTCACATGAAAAGGTTTCTTTTATATTCTTTTCCGGCCCAGTACTTAACTGGCACAAGGATTGTTACCTCTTGCCGCTCTCCTTCGGCCATAGTCCATGACACTGTCACTGTGCTGTGACAGGCTGTCCTCATCTGTCAGCTCCTCTTCTCTCGTGTCCTCACCCAAAGCTCTCTTCAACATCTAAGAGAGATTTTTTTTTTGTGGGGATCAGGTTCAACAGACAGTTCTGAAGTTTGAATGAACTAAAGCCAGGTGTTAGTTGCAGATTTCCTTTTCATCCACATTACATTGATATTCTTTTTCTCTCCACTGTCATTACTAAAGCTGCATTGCTCAGCTCAACAAAGAAGAGATTTCACTTACTAAATCGAGTTCATCCAGCCTGCGAGACAGACTTTCTGATGCTTCATGAAACTCTTGCTCAGGCACCTTGTCCTTTGTTGTTCTGTGGAAGAGTGAATCCTCAAGTGAGTCTGTGGTGGAGTTTTCGTATCTACTAAAGCAGAAAACAGATTTCATTTCTACTGTGATAACTTGAGGATGAGCATTATCTCACCCAATTCCAGTTCACTTTATGCCTAAGCACATTTTTACAGGATTAAGTAAAGCAGAGTGTGTAAATGCCTAAACCACGTTTAAGAAAACAAATACATGTCAGGAGAAACAGGAAATCTTTCTGTTAGAATTAATCTTTCACTGTCACACAGCCAAGGAAGGAGAGATCTTTTTTAGAAGGGAAGTGGGGGCTGGCTGGCCATGGAAATGAAAGTGCCAGTGTGGTTCAGGAGCAAACATCTGAACTTGCCTTGTTGTTCTAGGCCGGTACCGAGATTCAGGTCTTGGAGCTTGTGTTACTTGTTCAGCACGCAGTGAGAGCTTTTCCTCAACAGAGGAGGCAGATACAGAAGACTCATATGCCAGAGGCACCTAGGAAAATGAGTAAACGAAGATTTTATAGATCATGTGAGTAGAGATGCTATAACACAACCATCTCAAACCCTGTGAGTACAGATAGATAAAAATAGTTCTATTTCAAGGCTCCTGACTGCAGATAGTGTGCTTTAGGGAATTAATGTTTAAAGAAATGGACTAGCAAAAATATGGAAGATCAGTTCACAGCTAAACCACTGAACCAGAACAGGGTGTAGGTTAAGGTAATGAGTATCTCCACATTCCACCTCATCAGCCTGGGACTGATGCCAGGTAGTGGAAATGAGCTGAACTTCACTGGGTGCAGCCTGAGCTGCAGCTCACAGCGAGGCAGAGAGAACACTCCTGTCCTTGTGCCACTTGGCTGCACTGGTTTAGCACTGCCTGGTACCTCCTCTGTTCAGACTGGAGTCACCTGGGCTTGGCGTGGAGTGCTGGGAAATGCACCAATGGAAAACGAGTTTCCAACAGACAATGCAGAAGTAAAAGCTGTTGAAGCTATTGGAACAAGCGAAGGCTGTGAGTACCTCTTGTGGTTGCAGAAGGCAAAAATACTGTTTGCAGAGAAAGAAACTGCCTTTGCAGACACATTTCTATGGGCACAGGATGGTACCTGCTGATCAGTTTGTGGGTTTTGCATTATTCAGTTTTTGAAAAGCAAAGAACAATGCAAGGAAATAAAATGGAAGAATATAATGAGCAGCTCAGGGATCATTAAAAAGGAGTAAATCTAAGTTTATTGGCCAAAACCCACAAAATACTTATTAATTTAGAATGTTGATACGCTTCAGAGGAAGGACATGACTATACCCCTGTGCTTTGTACATTTTTGATTAAAAAGCAAGATAACCAGTAACTGGTTGGTTGTGATAAATAGAACTCTGTGGGTGCTGGCTCTGTACATTTTGGAGCAAACAACTCCAGGAAGAGCTAAGAACTGACATGACTCACAAACTGCACATAATCACAGTCTACCAACACTGCATCACTGATTGGATATTGGGGAAAGCAAGTCCAAAGCAGGTTTGAAATAAGCCCAGAAGTGCCACAAGATAAGAGACAAATTAAGCAGAAATCAAAAAATACTGATTGAAATTCAAAAAATAAAGATGCAACATGTACCTTTTTTACATTGTCCTCAGCACCATCTGATGCCACCATTTCTCCCACTGCAGAAGCAGATGACAGGTGAGTTAATGGCACTGTGCCTGCTAATGTGGGAAACAAGTGAAAAAAAATATGTGAGCCATGGCCTGCGGATCCAAATTATTCAGAGAATAGAATGACAAAGCAACTGTGGTTACCCAGTTGTGACATTCATTTTGGTAATTTCTCCAGTCTTCAATGTTCAGTGTCATGGGAATGCTATGGAAACTAAAAAAGGTAAGCGGTGTTTCCAAGGCAACAGAGAAAATGAGTACTGAAAAAAAATAGCTTCTAAACCTTTTCTACAATAGCAGTTAATGGATTTTTCTTAGAATTGAAACTGGCTTGTTTGGTCCATGTTTCTCTGCTCAGAATAAGCTCAGCCATGGGACTTATCTGCTGGAAGAGATTTCTGTAGTATAGGCCCTTCTTAACGGGATTAACTAAGAAAGGAGTTGAACTGGGGACATGGATTACTTTTTTCCAGTACAGATTAAAAGTAACCTATTTTTGTTTCTCTGTAAAGCAGAGATAGAAATATGAACTTGTGGCTGAATTTAAAAATTGCACTAGTAGTTTCAAAACAGTGTTTCTTGTGGTGCCAGTAAAAACAAATGCAACATTTTAACACTTAGGAGTTACCCTACAGGATGCAAAATTTTCTCTCACCAGGGATCTTTCTTGATAGAGGAAGACTATCAGAAACATCATCAAATTTTTTGGTAAGTGACTTTTCAATCTGAAATAAAAAGCAAGATGTGTTCTATAAATTCACAGGAGAGTGCTGAGAGGAAGGTCATGCATTAGGTTTGTCTGCAAATGGAAATCAATGATGATTTTATAGATAGATAAAAATCACTATAATTGTTTTGTTTGCTATACTGTAAATTGGGCAGTTGCATTGACTGTGGAGATGTATATGTATATATATGTATAAAATAATCACACCCCTCAAACTAAATTCCTCTCTGGACATTTAGTGAAGAACAAATCCACAATCCAAAATTCCTGGAACAGAGATAAACTCTGACACATTCATAAATGTTCTTTAGGGACCAGCTACTCCCATTCTGCAAGTAAACGAGGAGGTTTTAAAATGAAAGCAGCATTGGTTACTAAAAGAAAATGAAATAATCAGAGGGTAGGTTTTTCCTTACAGTAGGAATGTTCACTGCCTGAGCGCAAGCCAAAGCTGCTGCCTGTCTGTCTGAGCTGTGGTAATCTCCCCACGCCGGATCCGAGGGCTGCAAGGGGGGCAGCAGAGGAATTGCTTGCTGGATAGGCTCCCCCAGTTTGGTAGCACTGGCACTCAAACTCCCTTTGGGAGGTTCAGCAGCATGAACAGGCTGCATCCATCCTGAAGAGAAAAATACAAACAACCTGAAGCGTGACCTGGGAAAGCAGAACAGGTTTTGTGCATTGTGGGTACATAATAAAGGGAAGTGTCTCAGTATCTGATGTGAGCTGCCACCTTTGTTGGATTGCACAGGACAGCGCTGTAACATTTTTCGGCCTTGAGAACATGATTTTGGATGTGAGGATCTTCCACAAGGACTTTTTAGTGTTTTGAACCACAAAAGAAAAGAATACAAACCACAATTAAAAACAGCCTAGCTGCAGCCAAATCCTAGCTAAGCAGAAATACCCCAGATAATGAGAGTTTGCCTACTCTGAGAGACTAAAATATGTTTCTGAAAAGAATTTATTTTAAAACATGACTAAAGTGTTTCCTTTCGTTACTAAAGCTCTCCTCCCCACTACCCTAGTTCCCTACACCCTAAGTCAAAATCAGGTGGAAGAGCTGTCAGAAGATTCAATACTCACCATCTTCCTTTTTCTTTACAATCCCCCTTCCACTTTCTGAGAACTGCTGGGGCAATGCTGCAAGAGCCTCGGAGCTTTCAGATTCTTCTACTCGCGTGTCCTTTTCACACAAAATAGGCATCTGAAATTCTAGACGTGGGTGTTTAAAAAGATTAAATTAAGATCTATAAAGCATCTTGCTAAGAACTGTTGAGATGGACAATTTTAATGTCTGCTAATTGCTTGGTGTCAGCAATCCATACTATGCTCACAATGGGTCTGTTAAATTCTTATTTGTCATTCCAGTCAATGAAATGTTCGTAGTTCATAATGTTTCTTTGTGCCTCTACTTGAGGAGATGAATCATCAAATAAGAATAGGAAGAATTGAAATATTCTTATAGTAAAACAGGAAATAAGAATGAGCTCCATTTAAGTCATCTGCACATTATTTATTTCAGAACCACGCATTAAGTTTTTAAGGCACACAGTCCTAAAAAGTCTTCAAGAATGAACTTACTGGTCTTTTTACAGTCTTAAATAATACATCTTACACTGCAATAAATGAAATAAAATCTTCAGAATTCTCCTGTTCTACTGAACAAGATAAAATGCCTTTGTAGGAGAACTGAATTAGAACTCTAACAACAAACCTGTATCCAAATAAGGTAGTGCAGGAGTCATGAAAAATAATGCCTGGACTATTTACTTCCAGAAATTTTAACTTCAGCAAGATGTATTTGCTTATTGTGGGTTGTTTGGGGTTTTTTTAATAAGGATTTAAAACAGTATTTGTCTGAAAGAAGTAACTTTTACAAAGGAAACAAAAAAAGGCCTAGAAGTCTTACTACAGAAGAGTCTTAACATTTTTTTTCACCCAAACTCACCTTCCCCTCTCTTGGAAAATGAGTGAGCAGTATCTCCAAGTTTAATTAATTCGCTGGTAGATTCTGAGCCATCTGTATCACAAGTTAGAACAAAATATTCTGACTGGGACCTAAGGGGAACGAAAAGCCATCAAATATTTCCTCTCTCAGCCTCTGCCCGTTCAGCCCACGAGATGGAGCTGCCAAGGAGCCGTGCAGGACACAGAGCAAACCAGAGCAGGGGTCACAACCACAAACCGAACTCAGCTTAAATAATCCATCTTTAAAATACAATCTTTAAACCTGATCAAAGTGTTCAAGTTGTTTCATTCCACATAAAAAGTAAACTTAAGAGAAACAAAATCAGCAACTCTTCAAGGGCAAAAGAAGTCCCAGATGTAATTTTAGCCTGACCAAAGGAGTCACCTCACATTCCTTCTGGCATACGTAATCAGTAGGTGTCTCTACTATAAAAAACCTACTAATTTCTCTACAGATACACAAAGACAATCACTATGTCAAAGCAAATATTCAGAATTGTTCTTACCCTTCAGCTGATGACAGCAGTGTATGTTCTGTAAGTTGACTCGCATTGCTTTCCAGCTGCTCTTGAGACACAACTGGAATTTCATCACTGGACAGCACATTTCTCTCAGCTGTTAATAACCAAGAGGTAATTATTTTCAAGAAAACTACTTCTGCCTATAAAAGAACAGGTATTACTTCCAGTATAATTAAAGCAGTTTATGTGTAATATCAACATTATTATGTTTTATCTAAAATGATGACATGTAATGTTCCCCCTTGAAGGGAAGGGTTTGGGGAGGTGGGGCAACTGTTATGGTAAGTTTTGAAAAATGATACCACTGCCATATATCCCATTGTTCTTCTTCCTTAAAAGAATTAAACTGTGGACTTACAGCTAGAAAATTTGAGCCACTAACCCCCACTGGGTAACAAGACTGGCAGTCTGAGGGAAGGGAAAAGCAGTCCAGGCACTGAACATTCCTCTGTCGTTGTTCCGCCATCCACTCTGGCACGGGTCAGGAGGAACCTCAGGCACCAAGCGCTGTCCCCTTCACTCACAGAGTGCAACAGCCAGCGGTGACAGCTCAGAGCACTCTGAGACAGGAAAACCAGAACTGTCTGCAGTAAGGAGCCTCTGCAGGGCTGAGCAGCTTCTCTTCCCATTTTCCACAAAAGAATCCCTGCTATGGCTCTAATCCCAAGACCCACTTCCCAGGAAAAGCTGTCATCCCCCTTATCTCCTACTAAGTAAAAAGGACATTTGTTCATTGTTCCAATTAAAGCTAACATTTTCCTCCTTGAATCCTAATCCTAAATCATTTGACTTCCAGGTTGAAAAGCAACAAAGGAAGAATTTTCTAGAGTAGGTTTCTGCCACAAGAATGAAGCACAAAGATTATGTAAGTTTGGGGGGAAATTATCTATTTTATTATTGTTTATGAAAATAAGGAATGCAAATATTCAGTTTCACTACTGAAATTTCCTCCCCCAGGGTCAGTTTTGTCTTTCTCTCCTCTCCATTATCAAGGTTATAGGTAACAAAAAAAACCCCCCAAAAAACAAATAAATCTTTGCAACATTGGAAATGCTTTGGGTTTACATCTCACCTCCAGTCTGAGAAGATGTTTCACTGACTTCTGTAAGATACTCTAACAAACCATCAAATATTTCGAGGAGGTTTTTAATGGATTCCTTGTCTCCTTTCACAATGTTCTCACCTTAAGAGAAGGTAATGCCACATATTAATAATTAGTACTTCACAAAAGAAAAATTCTCAAAAGCAGGGGTTTTCTGTAGAGGAATGCTTGGAAATTCACCTCAGAAGATACCTGGTCGCTTATTTTTGGCCATGTAGGTAAGCTTAAGTGTCCTAAATTTGCATCTTTTTATTTCTAATAAGTGAAAGTTTATTGATGCAGTAACTGCTTCCACACACACAAAATAAATATTTTCAGGGACAGTTGGTACTTAATATTTTTTTATACATAAAACTATAGCATGAACCAGTCTATGGAGTGGCAGCAGGACTGCAAGCACCAATCCCTGTGTACAGGCACCAAGTTAGAGACACTTTTTATCAGGCAGTTTTCGTTCTTTGCGGGTTGTGCTGTGTGAGATCATGCACAGGAATACTCAGGGCAAGCCATTATCTGTGTACAGATAACAGCTGACACAACACAGTTCAGCTCTTTATTCACCAACTTTTAAAAATGTAATAACAAGTTCAAAACTCCAGGGTCACGTCTTAAAACCCACTGTCCAAGCCTGAGCCAGTAACAGATGTCAGGTATCACTTCAGCAGCCAAATGAAGCATGGCTGGATGGTAACTTTGACATTTCTTTCCCTTATTTATTCTCTGCTTGCTGTTTCAATTTATAACCTGGTGTCCAAGGCAAGGGGTCAGTGTTCTGATGACATCCACTACCATAAAAAGACTTTCCATGCAGGTATGAAAGCAAGCTGTGCAACACCTTCTAAAAGTTCTTAAGGTGTTCATATTAAACCACACAGATATTCAGCTGCTGTTTGTCTCATTCAACCAAGTACTTACCAGTGATGTGAGACAAGCTGACCTGCAAATAATCCAATGCCAGGGAATCTATTACTGCTTGTATATTATGTGCATCATCCTCTTGGCTTCTGGGAGTAGCTATGAAATCTATTTAAAATAAATAATAGATTTTAGGCTATTTAAATGGATAACTTGTTGCAGGTACCTTAATTAAACTACTTTAACTTCTGCTTACAAGTTAGCATTTTTTCAGTACCTTGTGTCCTTGGTGAAAGGCCAAACTATCATATGGTCCTATGAAATCTTTAATAAATACTGAACACACCCTTAGAACACCCCCTGGAAGGTGTGAGGGTTTTATCAGGATAAAATTCAAGAACAGAGACTACTAAAGCATTTCTCCTCCTTCGCTCCCAGCACACACACACACCTAGTTCAGATCACCAAACTGGAACTGCAGTTTGTGTTAGGGCTTCTTCTTTCCCCGTCACACACTAATTGGACTGCAATGTATTCTACTTAATTGGGAACATTATTTTTAGTTCTGAGCTTACATGTAACAGGACTTCTACCTTCAACAGGTGCCAGTTACCTCAGTGCTATTAAAACCTTCTGCAATTAGTAGTCTGACACTTCCTACACATAACAGCTTATAAATAAAGCAAATATGTAATTGTACAGCCTTTGCTTAGTTGTTGTCACTGAAGTACAGGGGAGTTGGGTTAAATCAGGGTGAAATCACAGCTCAGCTCTTAGCAGACTGTAAGTATTAAGCATTTTATGAGAGCTGACTTCAGTGTTAACACTGCTGTAAGATAAAATGAGCCGGTTCACAGCATCCTAAAGTATTATATCCACAGACAGCTTTCAAGGCCTAATTTACAGTAGTTTTGCTGTGGCTGTCTTCATAGCTGCCATTCACAGCAGTCCAAAATTAAAATAAAATCGGCCAATATTACTGAAATCTTAAAGAATGACAATCTTATATTTTCGTCTTTGCAAGGACACAAATACTTTAAACTCCTACATCTGTAGGAAGTTTTACGAGTTTCGATTTTATTTAGCTACAAAATACACAGAGACAAAAATAAAAAGCAGATTTAGCAATTATCATTCCTACCTGGTACTTTTTCTCCTAAGATTGACTCATAAAGACGAACAAACACGTCAGCACCACATTCTGAGAGATGCTTTATGTGCTGGTTTATGTGACAGGTCCTTAAAAGATCATTGGCAACATCAACCCAGTCTATTTAGAAGAAAAACATTAATGTCAGAACTGGAAGACACAGAAATAAAGACATGGTTATTTACAGTGAAAGGTGGAACCCCTGTAAGTGTCTTTGACTCCACCAGAGGTGGTCACACCCAGGAGGCTGTCCCATCCATCCGAAATATAAATGTATTGTTCAAGTGCAATCACAGCACAACTGCACTTGGGAGGTGAAGGGCACTGAAGTACCACAGGCTGGGCAGGTTAATTTTTTTTTTTTTTTTTTTCCCATTTAATAAAAAACAAATTAGAATCTGCTCTCATAGTCAGGAATTCCAAACCTTCAAGACCATAACAAACCAAGCTTTGATACACCATTTATCAATGAACAGAAATGACAGGTACTTCTTTGGAAAACAGGAGCTTCTCTTACAAACCCAGCTTCTCTAATATTCTTTAAAAATTATATTACTGCTAATGTAAATATTCCACATGTAGGATAAATGCTACTTTAATTATTTAAGGATTAGAAGAATACTGAGGTGGTCCCACCAAGTGTTCTGTTGAGCACAACAAGATGTGCATTAACATCCTGATTTTCCCCAAATTTTGAGTCCTGAGTTTAAAGTGCTTTGCTCTACAGTCTTCCCAATTCAAATATCAACTTGGAAGAACTAAAGTCTTCATCTCCATTAGTCTGTGATTTGTAAGTTCAGATTTTCCCTCAAAGATGTTGCTTTTGGAAATCAAAACAGTATTTTAGCGAGCATGAAGAACTTTATTTTACTGGAGAAGGTGTAAGTCATGTTTGGGAGGAAAAAGTAGAATTACTACAGCAGAAACTAATTTGTACAGTTTTCAGTCTTGTGTACACAGGGGGTATTACTTTTCATCCCTCTACTCCTCCATCAGTTCCAGACATCGTTTTATTTGACGTTTCAGGTGCATGAAAGGTTAAAGTAGCATCCTCTACATTTCACGGTGATGTCTTGGAAAATGTGAATTACTGTTCATCTCCGACTTTATTAAGTTAAAAGTGTCGCCAGGAAAGGAACAAAGACAAAAGAGGGGACGGGGCAGCTTAACGGAAAGAGCTTTAGAAGCCACAAGAAAACGACAGCTTTAAAGAGCCGAATAAAATGGTGCCGGCGATGCGAGCAGCAGGGGGTGAGGAGAGAGAGGGAGGCTCTCCGGCGCTGCTCCGGGAGCGGGACCCGCCCGACCGCAGGACCCCGCAGGGCAGGGCCGAGCCCCGGTGGGAGCCCCGGTGGAGCCCTGCGGGGCCCGGCCCTACCTGTGCCCTCAGCGCTGCCCATGGCGGCACCAACGGCCCGGCCGCCGCCGCCATTTAAACCGCGGCCTGCGCGCCCATTGGGCCCGCGCCGCAGGAAGGGGCGGGCCACGGCGGCCCCGGTGTTACCGGAGCGGGGCGGGAGGGGCCGCTCCCCTCTGTCCCCTCTGTCCCGGGGTTGGGAACGGGGAGGAAAGAGAGAGCCTGTGCCCCAGAGCCCAGCCGCAGCGCGGGTGCCGTGCCAGCCCCGCCGCTGCCCTGTTGCCTGACGGGCGGCCCCGCTGTTCCCCGCTCGGACCCCCCGGTTCCGCCCGGTGCTGCCAGCGCCCCGTGCCCCGCGGGCCGAGCCCCCCGGCAGCACCGGGGCTCCGCCACCCAGCGCGGCTGGCAGCGTAAAATGGCGGCGGGGAGGGGGGGTTCGCCCGGCAGGTTCCGCCCTCGTCACCTGAACGGGAGGCGGTTGTTGGCGTTTCTCGGTAAAATAGGTGAGGAAAGGGCCGGCCGGGGACGGGGGTGCAGCGGGGAGAAGTTCTAGCACTTGACCTTGCAGGCTGGCCCGGCACGTTTGCCTGCTGGTATGTCCGTGAACGGCGTGTTGGTGTTCATTGCCACGATACAGGTTTGACAGGGTAACCCGAAGGCATTTCTGCATGAAAGGAGTGCTAAAACATTTATTAAAAATAAGATGTAGGAGTGAAAATTAACGTATTAGCTGCTAGCATACAGTTTTTTGGAGAGGTCGGATGGTGAAAGTCTGTTACCTTCCTTTCTGAGCAGCAGTATTCCATGCTCCTCAGGAATTCTGGGTTTTCCATGTTTCAAGAAAAAATGGTGCCCTTTATCGCTAAATTCCTCGAGCACGGCAAAAGCAGCTGAAGTCCCAATTTTGACCGTAAGAACAATGACTGGCAGCAATTAAAGCTCAGTGCTGTGAGCTCCAACAGCCCACGGGTGTCATTTGTAGATCTAAATCCAAGTGCACACACCACCTTAGGAACACAAAAGAGCTTTTGTTGCGTGCAAGCAAACACAGGTCAGTGCCATCGAAACTGAACTAGATATGGACTTGAGTTTGCTACATACACAGCTCTGCAGATCTGTGTTGATTTGTTTCCACGCATTGGCTCAAATTAAGAGAACACGGGAAAATCAGTGATGTTTACCTTAGGAGGGTGGAACAGAAAAATGAGGAAGTTTTTTTACAAAGGAAATCGAAAGGAGTTCCTCGCAGACTTAACTGCGTGTAGACAAGGCAGGGACTGGGCTTTTGTTTAGTCTTCTCAATTCTTTAAAACCTTAAAAAGATTAAACAGTGCAGTAACAGGAGCCACTAAGTTATACACAAACAAAATCAAATTAAGCTGTGTTAAGATAAATGCGATAGATACAAGAAAAGATCATATAATTCGTTATTTTTACAGCCTTTGCAAAAATCTTTTTCAGACTCGTCAGGGACAGGAAGCCTGTAGGGTCAGAAGGTGGAGAGTGTTAATAGGAGTGTTTGGGGACAGAAAATCTTTCACAAGCCACATTAAATGAGTAAGTCTATATGGAAAAAAACTGGGGAGGTTCTTCTTTTAGAGAGTTGCAGGGACAGTATTAATAAAACCAGTCAATTTGGAGTGCTACTGAAAAAAAATTAATTACAACAAAAAATGGTTGAGCAAGGTGGAATTCCAAATTGCTGAGGGTCGAAGAGCTGTGGCTATTCATAAACAAAATAAGCCTGATTTAGGTGTTACTTTTGAGGACAATATCATGCAGACCGCTAGTCTTTGCAAAGCTTGCTCTATTTTTAGCAACAATTTCAAAAAAATTGCTAGAAAATAATACACAACAGATCAAAAACATCTTTATACTTTCATTTTGTAGGTCTGTATGGGGCCCAGATCTTAAATGCTGTGAATTTCTTGTCAATAAAGAAAAAAATAGCAAAGGATAATTAGAAGTATGGAACTGCTTTAAAAGGAGGGAAAATTACACTGCAGCTTTGGTTTAAAAATGAGGTGATTTAGAAGATATTAATGTCCACAAAAAGTATAAATAAACAGAAAATTATTACTCGCCATTTCTACTGACTCATACTGTTTGTGCCCCTTGTTCTTATCTTGCAATATGTTGAAAATGAAAGTAAATGTTTTTCAGGTTGCATACAGTGGAACTGTAAAACACATTGTCATGGTATCTTACAAGCTAAGGGCATAAATAGAACCAAAATGGGAAGAAATGGCCATCAAATACAGTTATTTTTGTCCCAGAAAAGCCTTAAAGCACAGATTGCTGGAAGGTGGGAGGATATGTACGGGGAGTGTTGTTATGGCACTTCTCCTTCCTTATGTTGTTTTCATTTGCTTCCCTCTCTGCCTGGAGCAGGTGGCTCGGGGTGTTTGTGCTTCAAACTTCAACTCTTGTGTGCGTAAAGCCTCAAGTTGCTGGACTTTTGCGTTGTTGCTCACCTGGCAAAGCTTGAACAACAGTGTCCGCTTGGGGTATTGAATGTTTTTATCCTGTGCCTTCCGAGCAGCTTTCCAGCACCGCCGCACCTCAGGTGACCTTTGACTCAGGTTACCGGCCCTGGCGTGGAATTCAAAAACATAACCCTGGTAACTGTTTACAGACATGTTTATAGATATTTCTGTTTACATACATGTTTATAAACATTTATAAAAGGCAGTGGGTAATAGTATGAAAGAACTGGCCTGAGGAGCTTTGATAATATGTTATTTGCGTCCAGCTCTCCAGGATCCGCACATCTGGCTCCTTCTGAGAGCGAAAGTCACAGGTGGGCATGGGGCCAATCTACCGTGAAGTATCAGTTATTGGTTAAAAATTTATTAGTTAAAAGCTCATCCTCCTTTCAAGCTCTTTCACGAGGATTTTCACAAACAGATCTGTGAGAAGTGCACTGCGGACATCAGGGTCCGGCTGTACCCTGCCAAAAGCTGTGCGGAGGTTCTGAACACGGCGGGCGGCGGAACGCCTGCTCTTCTGGAGGGAGAATTCTCCATCTCCATTTCCGTCCCCTCAGGCCGGGGGGCCCTGAGCGAGACCGAGGCTCGCGCCCGCCGCGGCCCCGCGCATGCGCAGCCGGGGGGGCGCGCTTCCGGCCGCGAGCGCGAAGCCGGTCAGCCGGGCGCGCTCGGCCACGCCCACGCGGAAGGGGGCGTGGCCTCGGCCGGGCCCGGGCCGTTTACATAACGGAGGGCGGGGCCTGCGCGTGCGTCACGCGCGGCTCCCGGCAGCCCCCGCTGCCCCCTATATAAGCGCCGTCCGCGCGGCCGGGCGCCCACAGTGAGCGGCCCCCGTCAGCGGCGCCGAGCTATACCGAGACCTTCGCCACCCGCTCTAAGTGACCGGAATCGCCTCGCCCACCGCCACCATCGCCATGCCCGGGTATTCCAGCGACAGGGACAGAGGGTGAGTCCGGGGGCACGGCCGGCGCCAGCCGCCGCCAGCGTCCGGACTCTGAGCCTGCCCGTGGGGCTCTCGGGGTTGTTTTTCAGACGTTTAAGATGGCGGCGGGGCGGGGGTTGGGCCCTGAGCCCTTCCCTCAGCGCTCCTGCCGCGAGGGGTAGCCGGGGGAGGGCATCTGGGTTTTTTAGGCCACCGATTGTGGGCGACTCTATCGATTCCTCTGCCTCAGAGCACCCCCCCGGGTGTGCGACCGCTGAGAACAGCGCGGAGGAATTTTTATTTTTTTTTTAATTTTTTTTTTTTTTCCTTCTCTGGGGAAAAAAGACTCGCCCGATCCCCCTGGGGACGCCGCCCCAGCACGGACGGTCCCCGCAGAGCCCGATTCCCCCCGCTGGGAGCGGCGGGCGGGCTGGAGGTTTGTGGGTCAGTGGGTTGGCGGTGCCGAAGCCTTGGGGAGCTCTCGGCAGGGCGGTTCCCTTCCCTCCCTTCCCCCTCCCGAGGCTCGGGCTGTGGCCGGCAGGAGCCGGCCGGCTCCGCTTTGTGTTGTGTAAGCGGATGTTAATGGCCGGCCCCGCCATGCGGCGGCTGAGGGGAATCAAAATGCCGGCTGTGCTGCTGCTGCCTTTGTTCCTCCTCCTCCTCCCCCCGCCCAGCCCCGGCTCTAAAATGGCAGCGGCTGGAAAATGTGGCGTAGACAGAAATGAGAGACAAAGGAAACAGCGCTGGCAGGAAGCAGCGGCCACTCGGGGAGCGCTGTGTTGTGCTGGGAAGGATCGTTCCCGGCGCCCGCCCGGCCAAAATTGGGAAGCGATCGTGGCGGGGGAGGGAGCCCCGTGCTCGGATCCAGCGCGCGGCTCAGCGCGGCTCCGAGCTGCGCCTCGGGGCTTTCGAGATCAGCCTTCTCCGAGCAGAGGGACCGAACCTAAAATGCTAATAAAGCGCATGGCCTCATAAAATATGGTTGTTAAAAGAAGTCTGTCTTTTGGGATATTAAAAAAAACGGTTTACAGGAAAGTTATCCCAAGGTTTCGTAACTGCCCCTGCCCGCTTTCAGCAGTAGGAGTGTCACTGGGTCGGGAAACCATTTTGATCACGGGGTGGTGCCAGGGTTTTAATGCCTTACTTTGCTTGTTGTAACCTGCTGTTCAGTTGCATTTTATGGAAATGGGAAAGACATGTTATCTTAGCTTCTGAATAAGAGTTGTGGCAAGGCTGATTGTTGCATCTGCAGCTTAAAGTGTGGTGTTTGACGTTCTAGTGTTCTGAAACTTCAGTAGGTAGAGTTTATATCTCTGAATTGTCAAGTTAATGGGTGGACTGCAAAGATGGTGGCTAAGCTGTTCGAGGAGAGGACCAAAATGTCTCTCTTGCATTCTATGTTATGTTCTTTTTCCTTAGGTTTGGAGCCCCTCGTTTTGGAGGAAGTAGAGGTGGACCTCTCTCTGGGAAGAAATTTGGAAACCCTGGGGAAAAACTTACAAAAAAGAAATGGAATTTAGATGAGCTGCCCAAATTTGAGAAGAACTTCTACCAAGAACATCCGGATGTAGTGAGACGTACTGCGGTATGTACCTGATCTGGCTCAAGCAAAAGTAAACAGAAAGTGCAAACACGCTGAGGGTCATGGGGCCCAGATGGGGTAACTTAGAATATAACCTTGGTATCAAAGCTTATTTCCAATAATGGGTGTTTTTGTTTTGCAGCAAGAGGTTGAACAGTACAGAGCGAGCAAAGAGGTCACAGTTAGGGGCCATAACTGTCCAAAACCAATTATCAACTTTTATGAAGCAAACTTCCCTGGTAAGTGAAGACCAGCTTATTGGTTGTTTCTTCAGGCTGGATTAGGGCAACATCTGAACTCATACGTTTAAATTTTCTCTTCCAGCAAATGTTATGGAAGTAATTCAGAGGCAGAACTTCACTGAACCAACTGCTATTCAAGCACAAGGTTGGCCTGTTGCATTGAGTGGATTGGATATGGTTGGAGTGGCACAGACTGGATCAGGGAAAACACTCTCTGTGAGTTTTGAGTATAGCTTGGAATACTGCTGGATTTCAGCAGTGACAGTATGGCCTGGTTTAGGGCAGGGTGAATGCTTCTGGGAAGAGATTGTAATGAGATTTTTCTTTCTTCCAAACAGTACTTACTGCCTGCCATTGTGCATATAAATCATCAGCCATTCCTGGAGCGAGGAGATGGACCTATTGTGAGTATCCCTAAATGAAAGGGGATTTTAATTTCTAGGGAATGTTACTGTATTCTACAGTCCCAGTTGTTCATGCTCATAAGAGTGCAAGCTGCATTCTGTTTCTCTATATGAATAAAGTAGTTCCTTGTTGTGGGAGTCTCCCAGGCAGGTTCTATAAGCTCTGATTGGCTTGTCCTTAAAGTAGTGCAGAACAGGGAGAGATGTTCAGTTTTGGGTTACATTTTGGAAATTGCTTTCCCCTGGAAGCTAGTGACTCTTCCAGGTATCTTTCACATGTTTGGAGGCAGTTGAGATACCAGGTAACCTGGTTTGCTGGTTTGGCTACTTAAATCCACTGCAGTCAATCTGGCACTGAACTTTGCACTCAAAATTGGTGTCAGCCTAGGACCTTGCAATGGGCATTGAACTAAAAGCCGGGCATCCTGTTTCTAGTGTCTTGTGCTGGCACCAACCCGTGAACTGGCCCAGCAAGTGCAGCAGGTAGCTGCCGAATACAGCAGAGCGTGTCGTTTGAAGTCCACGTGTATTTATGGAGGTGCTCCAAAGGGACCACAAATCCGTGACCTGGAAAGAGGTATGGACCAGCCGTGGTGCATCCCTATCTGGGGCAATGTGGAAACTGCTTCAGCTGACAGGACTGCTTGGTTTTAGGTGTGGAAATCTGCATTGCAACACCTGGAAGACTTATAGATTTCTTAGAAGCTGGAAAGACCAATCTCAGGAGGTGTACTTACCTTGTCCTTGATGAAGCGGACAGGATGCTTGACATGGGATTTGAACCTCAGATCAGAAAAATTGTGGATCAGATAAGAGTGAGTATAAATGATTCATACATTTATCACTATAGCAAATACAAACTACTGCCACTACCCTTATTAAAACAAGGGCAGTGCAAGCCTGGGTGGTTTGGGTTGGGCATTTAACTTAACCCTATATTGATCTTTTATTGACGTGATCTTCTTCTCCAGCCTGACAGGCAGACTCTGATGTGGAGTGCCACATGGCCTAAGGAAGTGAGGCAGCTGGCTGAAGATTTCTTGAAAGAATACGTCCACATCAACATTGGTGCCCTGGAACTGAGTGCAAACCACAACATTCTTCAGATTGTGGATGTGTGTCATGATGTAGAGAAAGATGACAAGTAAGTAATCATTGGAGGCAAAGCATTCTTTGTTTTCTGTCAGTCTTGCTTAATGAACTGTGAAATGAGTGTCTTGTCTTGATGGATTTTTGACATCAATCTGGAACTTAAAGGCAAGAAATCAGTTTAAACTTGTACAGTACAAATCAATCTAAGCTCTTACCATAATCTTTTCATAATAGGCTTATTCGTTTGATGGAAGAAATAATGAGCGAGAAGGAAAACAAAACAATTGTTTTTGTGGAAACTAAAAGGCGTTGTGATGATCTTACCAGAAAAATGAGGAGAGATGGGTGAGTAGTGGCTGGGACTTCACTGAGCAATCCCAATAGTCTGAGTGTGCTCTTGACACCACAGTTAAGAATCAAAACTGTCAAGAGAGTGGCACCAGCTGCCACTTAAAATGCCCAGACTGGAATTTGGCAGTAGCCCTGTCTTTGACTAATGGAACCACTGAAGGAATGTTCTTGGGTCAATCAAGTTCCGTATTTTCAGGTGGCCAGCGATGGGTATTCATGGTGATAAAAGTCAGCAGGAGCGGGACTGGGTTCTAAATGGTGAGTGTTTCAGCAATTCCTGCAACCATCTGACATGTGCTACTTAAGGAAAAAACTGATTCACTTCTTGTGTTACAGAATTCAAACATGGGAAAGCACCAATCCTGATTGCTACAGATGTTGCATCCAGAGGTCTAGGTTAGTAAAACTCGTAATGGCAGTTGCCCAAAGCTTTTAAAGAAAGTCTATTGCTTTCTTTAACCTCTGCATTTTTCTAAGTTTTCTTCACATAAAGGTGCAGTCTTTGTGGCAAGGCCTAGGCATGACAATCGGAGGACTCGAGGGGGATGGAGGACTAGTGGAAGTGATCGGCTGGCTGCTTCCAGTCAAATAGAGAGGTGAAAGCTGAGAGCATTGTGTGCCAGTAATCTTCAAAAGGCAAAGATCATCCTTTAAACTACTACCCCATAAACTGTTCTCTCATGAAATAAGCAGTTTCATTCACAGTTCACTTTGCCCTGGTATTTCTCTTCTCTCCATGCTTTGCATGATTTGCCATGGTGCAGTACTGTTAGTTTTGTGCATACTGTCTGCTGTGATCTGTGGGTCTTGGAATTTCAGTGAGTTTTTTGAAATGTTGAAGGACATAATTTTAAACTTCAATGTTCAATGAAATTTTTTTCAACCATGAAATGGAGAGAGCAGCTTTAAAATGTACTAAGCCTTGTACAAATTGGTGAGTACTGGCACATGAAATCTGAGAAAAAAAGTCCACCTCTCACTTTAACAAGTGGGGCAGGAAAGCAATGGCTTTTCAATGCCTTTGAAAGTCGAAGTTCCTCCACCTATACGTAGTCGTCATGTCGAGACCTGCCAGAGAGAGACACATTCTCAAGTGA
Organism: Pomatostomus ruficeps; assembly: GCA_013400735.1. Classification (NCBI taxonomy): domain Eukaryota; kingdom Metazoa; phylum Chordata; class Aves; order Passeriformes; family Timaliidae; genus Pomatostomus; species Pomatostomus ruficeps. Next base: position 249,868 of record VYZT01018639.1, on the reverse strand, counting down.
ACCCTGGCTTCTTGGAAGCGCTTGCCTAGACGAGACACAGTGCATAAAAACAACTTGGTGACTTTGGGGGGACAGGTATGTTTTTGCAGCTGCGGTTCAAAGGTCTTGGCAAGACGAGCAGTGTGGCCCCTTTTTTTTTTGGAGCTTCTAATGAGTGTGTATGTGAAGGACCTTGTATGTTTTTACTCTAAGGTCCTCAAATGAGCACATGAAGAGGCTGCTGTGAGATTTAGTGGCCCTACTGCAAGAAGCTTTCAGATGTCACTTGATGATTTGTAAAGGGGACTCTTGAGTTGGGAATGACAAGCAAATGCACACTCCTTATGGTAAGGTTTTGGATCACAGGGTGGGTGATGAGAACGGGATCAGACGGAGTGTGCGTAACTTTCTCTTCCACAATACTCTTGCAGAAATGGATGATTCTAACACTGTTTGTTCTTTGCAGCCATTATTCCCTTTAAAATACTCTTGTCTAATGTTTATCTTCGATTTGGCTGTTGTGGTGTGCAAAACTTTGTACCTCGCTTTTTGCCACACTGCAACACTTTACAGATGTGGAAGATGTGAAATTTGTCATCAATTATGACTACCCTAACTCCTCAGAGGACTATATCCACCGAATTGGACGAACTGCCCGCAGTACCAAAACAGGCACAGCATACACTTTCTTTACTCCTAACAATATTAAGCAAGTAAATGACCTCATCTCTGTGCTTCGGGAGGCTAATCAAGCCATCAACCCCAAATTGCTTCAGCTGATTGAAGACAGAGGTTCAGGTAAGTGCTATTCTTGATCTCAGTGCCTAGCTTTCCTCTCAAAACAAAACAGAAACTCTAAATTCCACCTCCAGCCTCTATCCAAAATGAAAGTGGAAGGTGGTTTAGTTACCAGTTATGGTGACCTCAGAAGGTGTGGGACAAAAGCCAAAAAACAGCACCCAAATGGCTCCCAGCCTATGCTGTGGTGCACCTATGGCTAGGACAGGCCCAAGAGGTGCTTCTTATAATAAATAAAACACTCTTGGGCTCAGTTTTGTGGCTTGGAAAGAGAGATGGACCCAAGTGTCCTGCTGGAAAGGTAAAAGTCCTTTCTGGCCTTGATGCCACGACTTGTGTTACTGAGGAGAGTGTATGACCCCTCAAAGGTTAGACAGCTTTACCTAACTGGAGTCCAGTCAGCACGTGGAAAGCTTTTATAGTAGTTTTGAATTGCTGGGACAGAATATAAGTGGTGCTTAGCTGCACTAAAGAGCCTTTACAGTCCACATAACTGTCTTGTCTCTCTCACTAGGTCGTTCCCGAGGTGACCGACGTGACAGATACTCTGCGGGCAAAAGGGGTGGATTTAGTAGTTTTAGAGAGAGGGAGAACTTTGAGAGAACCTATGGTGCGCTAGGCAAGAGAGACTTCGGAGCAAAAACCCAAAACGGGGCTTACAGCGCCCAGAGTTTCAGCAATGGAACTCCCTTTGGGAATGGCTTTGCGGCCGCAGGCATGCAGGCTGGCTTCAGGGCCGGCGGTAACCCCGCAGGAGCGTACCAGAACGGCTACGAGCAGCAGTACGGCAGTAACATTGCCAACATGCACAATGGCATGAACCAGCAGCAGTACGCCTACCCTGCCACTGGTGCTGCTCCTATGATAGGTTACCCCATGCCCACAAGTTATTCTCAATAACTTAGTGTATTTAAATGTCTCAGTTTTTCATAATTGCTCTTTATATTGTGTGTTATCAAAACAGGATAGTTATTTAAGAAATGGGAAATGCAGAAATGACTGCAGTGCAGCAGTAATTATGGTGCACTTTTTCGCTATTTAAGTTGAATATTTCTCTACATTCCTGAAACAATTTTTAGTTTTTTGTACTAGAAAATGCAGACAGTGTTTTCAAAGTAAATGTACAGTGATTTGAAATACAGTAACAGAAGGCAGTGCATGGCCTTCCAATAAAGATATTTGAAGACCGAATTTTCTTTCAGATGACAATTTTCTCAACATGTGCACAACTTTACATTAACGAAATGTAAATGTTTTTATATTAAATTCTAGAAAGGTTTCTCAACTGTGTCTGATTAAACATTTAAGCTTATACAAATACCAGCCTTGCCTTGATTGGGCTAGATTGCTTAGCATGGCAGGCTCTGCTTCGATGGGGAAGAAAATTAAAGCTGGCTTCCAAGAAATAATGGAAACAGTGTTCTTCCTTGCCTCACTAGCGTAGGGCCAGTTCTTGGAAAAGATCAAAACTCTGTAGTGGTGTTGCTAACGAGCTGCTACGAGCGTAGGAAGCTTCTGCAGCACCGTAACCGTCGCCTTCACACGAGCATATGTGCAGACCAGGCTTGAGTGTCGTGTACCCACAGCTGCCAGGCGTTGTGAGTTAGCATGCAGGCTTCTGAGCTTCAGAGAAATGGGAAGATCTTAGTATTAAAACTTCAAGTTATACTTAAACTGGTATTGAGCAGTGATTTCTTTATGGAAGTGGTGGGAGGGAAGTGGGCTGTTGATCCATGAAGATGCCTCATGGATTTTTTTTTTTTTAAGGTTTTTAATATGTGCAAATGACTCTCTAATCTCAAAGCACTGCCCATGCTGAGCGAAGCAAGAGCATTTTCTTGATGAGCAGAACTGGAATACTTGATCCTGGGGTTAAAGTACTTAATGCTTTCAAGCACAGTGTCTTAAAATTCCAGTTAATACTAACTTCCAGTTCCTCCCTCTTGTTTATCAGTAACAGTGATGAGTTTTAAGTTCAATAACACTTAATATGTTCAAAGTTGACTCTACAAGATTCACTTCAGGTTTTTTTGAACCTGAGTTAAGACTTGTTTTGCATTTACGATCTTTTTGCTTAGTCTGTGCTCAGCCCTTGATTGCTGTTCCCTCTGAGGCTCAGCTTGTGATGTTCTCTAATGCAGCCTAATCTGCCTCTTAATTATTTCCTCCTTTTCTGTGAAGTTCTGTTACTTGACAGTATTTTGTGATCATTCACTGCTGCTATGAGAACTTCAGCTGGAGCCTTGAAACTACCCCACTGCAGTCTAAAACTGCAGGTGGCAATGTATTTTAGTTTCTGGGGTTTTTCGGGGGGGTTGGGGTGGGTTTTTTTTATTTATTTGCTTTGGAAACAGTGCTCAGTTTCACCGGGGTGAAAAACAAGGAAGTAGATTACTTATCACTGAAGTATGACCTAAGTTTCCAGGTCAGTTGCCTGAAACAAAATGAATTGAAAAGCTTGTTTTTGTTATAAAAACTTCAATGTAAAGGAGTTCTTTTAGTATTAAAAAAATAGTATATTTAGAGCTTGTGAATTAAAATTGAGAGATGAGAGTCTTAAACAGTGATGCAAAACCTAAACAGCGGAAAGAGGCTTTCTCCGTGTATTTTATACTCTTTCCAAATGACTCTTCGCGTGGGGCAGTGTTTCCTGAAGGAGGAAGTGTAACATTTGCACATAAAATGATGAAAAGAGACGAGCTCTACTTAAGCAGCTTTGACATTACTGCCAGCGCTCGTCTGGCAGCATTGAGCTCGTGGCAGATCTGCCTTCGCACTGGGATTGCCTGCGCTCGTTGCGCGGGCAGGAGCAGCAGCTCCTGCCGCTGACCCAGTGCCCTACTAACGCGTCTCGACGGGCCGGCCGGGGGATTACTGCAGCCGAGCCTTCCTGCCCGGGGGCTGGCTCTGCCCGGGGATGGTTCGGCCCGGGGCTGGTTCGGCCCGGGGTTGGCTGTGCCCGCGGCCCGGGGCTGGCTCTGCCCGCGCCCCGCCTCTCGCCGCTCGCTGTGCTGCGGCCAGGATGGAAATTTCCACTGCGCTGCCCGCGCCCGGCCGGCCCGAGCCGAGCGGCCGCGGGGAGCCCCGGCCGCGCCCCGGCTCTTGGCAGCGGTTCCGGGGGCCGCCCCCGCCCGAGCTCTGCCTTCCGCCTTTGTGTGCCTCAGCCCTGCCCTCCGCAGGGGCTTTTCCCAGGAATGTCCCCGTGCAGCCCCAGCGCGTTCGGTGACAGCGAGGCCAGGCTCTGTCCCCTTGTCCCCCTCCCCGTCCCCAGTGCCGGGGGGTTCTGGACGTCCCAGGTGTGACCCCTGGTACCTGCGGCCTTGTTGCCGGTTTTGGGAGCTCTCTGAACGAGTCTGGTTTATAAAAGAGACATTGTTTATTCTGCACCGGGCTCAAGGTGGAGGTTTCCACAAGTCAAGCACGCCAAGGGGTAAAAAGTTAACATCGTTTTTACAGTAAAATGTACACGAACCCACCCGTCTAATGCACATTCTCCGCCTACCTAAGGCACATATACACACATACATACACACGAATACACTTATGTGATGTGATCTCATCCAGTGCTTGAAACGAGAAGTTCTTTCATTAAGCAACTTCTATTGCGGAAGTTTACCTGACAGCATTAGTTATGTTTACAAAAGGCGAGAAGATTCAGCTGGAAGACATCAATTCCTTTTGCAGGAGCTATCTGACGGCATCATTACGGTTACAAACGGCGAGCAGATTCAGCCTGGGGACAGGAAATTCCTCTCGGAGGGTCCCTGACCCTCGGCCCGGGGTCCCGGCGGGGCCGCGGGGGTGCCGCTGCGCATGCGCGGCCGCCGCGCCCCCCGTCCCGCTTCCCGCGCGGGGCGCTG
>VYZT01018639.1:183349-245142 GCA_013400735.1 Pomatostomus ruficeps | reverse complement strand
CGGCGGCGCTTCCTGCAGGGCGGCGCGGGGCCGCTGCCCTGGCGCGCTTACCTGAGCGGCCGCCACCCCGGCTTCGGGCCGCTGGGCACGGCGCTGCGCGCTAACCTGGCGGCGCAGTGGTGGGACTCGGCGCTGCCCCCGCGGGAGCAGGTGTTCCCCGTGGACGCCCCGCTCCACGGCCCGCCCGGCGCCCCGCGGGACGCGCAGGGGCTGCGGCTGCTGCACCCGGAGATGCTGCGCGAAGCCCTCCAGGGCTGTGGGCAGAACCCGGGCGGCCCGGCCCTGGAAGAAGTGCTGGGGGCCGCGGGGGTGCTGCGGGAGAGCCTCCTGCCCGGTAGGTCCCGGGCGGCTCCGCACAGCCCGCACCCTGCGCGCGGGTTTCGTGCCGGGAGCGAAGCAGCTGCATGTGAGGGCTTTTTCCAGCTGCGTAGTGCGCTGGGAATGTTCCTTCTGTAGGCTGCGAGTTTGTGTGCTTTTCAAGGACCTAACCAGCACAGGTGGGCAGCGGATGCGCTCCCTGTAATTTGGGGAAAAGCACATTGAAACCAACGTGCCCATAGGAACCAGCCTGCTGAGCCCATCTCTGCAGAGCATCAGTGCTAGTAAAGATAGTGGGACTGCATGTACAAACAACATGTGTATAATACGTGCTTCATTTGTTCTTGTTAGAGTTAAAACATCGAAAACTTCCCTGTGGTCACTAAAATCAGCGCTTTGTATTTTGATAGGTGTTCTGGCACAGTATGTCAGCTGCTTAGAGCTGGTGAACAAAAGACTGCCCTGTGGCCTTGCTCAAATTGGAGTGTGCTTTCATTCTGTTCCAGAAAGCGAACATTCTGTCTCAGAAAGTGAACAACACAACAAAAACCTTACAAGGTAGAGTAATAGAGGAGTTAATCCCTTATTATACCTAAACCAAGTGTTTTGCTTTTGGTTTATTTTTGAATGCTGTTTCTTGCTTTTCCCCTGTTATTTCCAGAGGTGTTAACTTGCTGCCCTTGCTGTTGTTTAAAGAATAGGCGAGAGGACCACGTCTTTGCTTGCATGGTTTAGTTCTCCCAGAACTGCAGGACAGTGGCTCGATTACTGGCTACGCCAGAGGCTCCAGTGGTGGAGAAAGGTAACAGCAGCATATCCATGGGGAATCTGCTCCTTTATGCCTCAGAGGGGGAATAGTCAGTCAAAAACCTGATTGGTTTTATGGCTTTACATTGGCAGCCTGTTCTAGGCACTGAAATAGGAGTATTTCTCGTGGAAATCGAAAAGCAGCTGAAGTTGATGACAAACCTCATAAGTCGTTTATAACGTGACTTGCACAAAGGCAAATGTTTTGTGTTTGTAAGTGATGTGAGATGAAAATACCATAAAACTGAAGAGATTTGGGCTGTAACATATAAAACCTTTTGCCAAAAATCACAGACTTCAGCTTGCATTTCAGACTTGGTTTTTGTAGTTAATACAGGATTCACAGTGGTGATAATTTCTTACACCTCTTATTTTCAGTTTGCTGTAGGCCCTTCCAACTTCAGCAGCAGTGACTTTCAGGATGAAGAAGGCAGAAAAGGATTTCAGTTACATTACAGCTTTCCTTGGGGGACAGAAACAATAGAAACACTGAAGAACCTCGGTGATACCGAACTGTTACAGCTGTATCCAGGAGAGAGATCGAAATTACTTGTAAGGTTTGCCATATTAAACATCTTTTCTGATCAAGGTGGTAATGTGTGAGAGAAATGGTTTCTTTGCTGATCCAGTTGCTTAGCATGTGGCTGGCATTTTATTCATTTGCTGCAAAAGTAGCACAGTTGATACTCTGCAGTCAGACCTTCGTTTTCAAAAGCTGATAAAATGGTATTTTAATACTTTTCTTTTTTGCAAGGAATTCTTCAAAATTACAAATGAGCTGTATTGACAAGAAAGCTGTTGTCAGTGCCATAGCCTTTACCTGTATCTGAGAGTAGATGTCAACACAAACTGTGTTTTGCATTGTCCAGTTTGCATCAAAAAGAGCCTGTAAATGTTTTGTTCTGTTTTGTTTTTCTTGCTGTAGCTTGTTCACTTGCATGTATGTAGAAGTTTTTGTAGATTAATGGGTTAGAAAAATGGCATTATAGAAAAAGGGGGGATGGACCAGAGAGAAACCTCTCCACTGAATATGTCAGAGAGGGACAAACCTTTAGTAAATGGCAATGTAACTTTGTATTTTACCAGTAAATTGTAACCTCCTCCTCATGATAGTTCTGTCTTTCCTGCTTTTGCAGTTTATTTCTACAAAACTGGGTTATGTAAAGATTTCTCAGAATGTGGGGACTCACGGCACTGGGAAGTAATCTAAAAACTTCCAAAAGAAAATGCAGAGTTTCAAGTGTATTAGCCATAGATTTAAATTTATGATCAAAGTGGCAGAGCAAGAAATGAATTCCATCCTGCCCTGACCTGCTTTCCGCACTGTTAGAGTCTTACCTGGTTACAGATACACTGCTCAGATTGCTGGTAGTGTTTTAAATAAATATCTGTATTTTAAGTGTAACAAGGGTGCTTGAGCTCAATGCCTCTTTAAACATTTGAAGAAAGCAAGAGGCTTTTGGGCACAATCTTTGATGTTCTCCTACGTGGGTTTTTTCTCTTCAGGGCCGAGATGGAAGGAAGAATGTCATCCCTCATGTTCTGTCTGTGAATGGGAATCTGGACCGAGGAGTGCTAGCATATCTCTTTGATTCTCTGCAGCTGGTTGAGAATCCATTAACAGCAAAGAAAAATTCACAGAGAAAGGTAACTTCATGTAGAAAACGTGAGAAAAGTATAAGTACAAACCCCACAGACAATGTGGTAAAGTCAAGCATGGCAATGTCTCCTTTTCCAGGTGGCCATCCTGATCCCTTCCCAGTGGGTGCAGACTGGACCCTCTCACTGGTAGCACCAGGCTGGCCCCATGGCACGGCCCCTGTGGTCCTTGTCACCCGCATAAGCAATTTTTCTCATTCTGAGGGCCCCTTTCCTGTTTTAGCTTTCCCTCAGATGAGCAGGTCGGCTCTTGCCATGCAAGTGATGGAGTTAAGAGAAATTGGAATGTAGCCGCAGTTTGTGGGAAAGAGGAATTTGTCTTTTCCAGCAGCATTTGAAAGTGGCTGAGCAGAGTGGAAAAAGTGGGTCACAGGTGGTAATGGGGCATTTCCCTAAGGACCAGCATTATCCCCACTTTACCCCGTTTTCTGGAGTTTGAGTGCTGGCTGTCCCACAGTGCCTGTTCCCCAGGCAGCTCTGATCTTTAAGGACAGGCAGCAGACTGCATGGGAACTGCCTGCTGGGCTGTCTCTGATCACTCTGGCTCCATTCAAGATGATGGAGCTGTGCTGACAAATCCTCGTCTCTTTTCTGGAGCTCAGCCAAAATAGAGTAATTTCTGTGCCATGAATGTGGCTGGGCTGTGTGCTCATTGCACAAATTACAGCTTGCTTCTAATTTAGGATTTTGTGCTGTGAGAAAATTCTGCACGTTTAGAACCTTAATTTAATTTTAAAAAATACCTATTTCCTAGTTCTGCTTAGAATTGCATGATAAATACATTTAGTAATCTGTTGGTTTTTGTAAATTTATTAGGTACTGAAGCTTCATCCTTGCTTAGCACCCCTTAAAGTGGCCTTGGATATAGGAAAAGGTCCAACAACAGATCTGAGACAGGTATGTTGTAAGAGAATATTTTAATTGTGAGCATTGCCTCTCCACGTAACCAGTTACAATTCAGACACTGTTTATGTTGAGGAACATCGTGCTGCTGCTTTGACTGCTGGAGATTCCTGGTTATGCAGAGTTCATGGTGCTTCCACTCCCCAGCTTGTGGGTCCCAGCCAAAGGAATTCACTGCAGGCAGTTCCTTGTGTGGACACAACTGCTTTTGGTACAGTAGGGCTGATGCTTGTCCCATGCAAAATTAAGGAAAATAAATAACACAATCCCTTTTAGCTTCTTAATCTCTCAGAATTATCTTAACACATGGATTGCATCTTTAGAAAGTTTTCATTTAAGTCAGTCATGAAGTCCCCATAGAAGGGAGGAAACTTACACTGGCATGTTTTTAAACAGAAGTGGAGATGTAACTGCCAGGCTGCTTCCTAATTTGAGATGTTTTCAGCCAGCAAATTAACACCAGCTAGGAATGTTAATACCACACCTGTTAAGAGTTTCAGTGGTTTCTTTGTATAGAGTCTCAAACCCTCAAAGTCTGTCTTTTAACTTTTGTTTTAAGGTCTGTCAAGGATTGTTCAATGAACTGACAGAAAATGGAATTTCTGTATGGCCGGGTTATCTGGAAACTGTGCAGGTGTCTCTGGAACAACTTTGTATAAAGTAAGGAGAAACAGTCTTTTGTAAATTAAACTCTGAAGGTGAAAGATGGCTTGATGTGGACTGGTGTAAATACCCCTTTTTTCAGGAGGAAGTCTTTGAGTGCAGTAACTGACTGAAGGTGTGGATCCCAAACTACAGACTTGGATTCAAGTAGTTTTATTACGAAAAGCATATATCAGATAATTTTTAAAATTAAGTGAAGTACAAGCCTTTCACATGTTACTGTTATTTCCCTGGAACTGTGAAATGCCTTTTAGAAACTCTCATGTAGAAAACAAATTTCTTCAGATGAGTTACAAGCTTGCAGAACTGTTTCCCACTCTCACCCCCATTTCTGCAGCTGGTCTGGTTCTGTGTTTTGTTCTTAAGCACTATTTCAAACAGCACTCTGTGTCTGGTCTTGAACTTGAAAGTCCTTCCAAGCCTGGAACCATTGCCATCAGCGTACGTGAGGGAGCTGTTTGTGGGTATAAAAACAGCTATTCCATTTGGGGGCTTCATGTGTGATTTGTTGATCAGGAGTGAATTTGGGCCATATGGCTCCTCATGTCAATCCATCTTGAGCATAGTGATGACTGGTTTTTTCTGAGAGAAAATAAATGCAACTATTTGCTCGTGTGCGATAAAACTAAGATAAATTCTGCTTGTACAAAAATACTCTTTAAATAGGTCACTAAATAGGATTCTTTTTATATAGCGAAGTAGCTAAGTCATTTAAAGAAATGTAATCAGGAAAGCAAGGAATGGCAATAAAACTGGAGGTGTCACACTGGACTTAGTGCAGTACAGCAAAACGAAATATTTACAGTTTTTGGGCATTTGTATGTAAGTGATCTGATGTTTTGCATACACCAGAAGCAGTAACAGGTGGGTTCTTTTCTCTGCAGGTACGATGAGATGAGCATTCCCTTCATGGTCTTGATAACTGATGCCACTCTAGAGAATGGAGTGGTCCAGCTGAGAAGCAGAGACACCACCATGAAGGAAATGATGCACATTTCCAGGCTGAAGGACTTTTTAATTAAGTATGTTACATCAGCCAAAAATGTGTAAACTTAAATTTGTTAAATAAAAGGTTTTTTCTTAGACATCGTTGCCTGAACTGGTTCCAGCATCGTCATGGACTCAGTGGTTTCTCTGCAAATAGTTCTGCTAAAACTTGGTGGTGCATCTGTTTTCTGTCAAATCTGGGTCTTCTGGGTTACCTTGGAAAAAGGGAAGAGAAAAACTTGTCCCTTGTTAGCAAGACTAACCGTATTCTTGTTCACATCTTTGGGTTTAATATCATACTGAAAGTGCTCCATTCTGAGCTAAAAATACAACTTTCATCTGTATTGCTGACACAATTAAGATCTCTGCTGGCAAATGGTATTTTTTTCTATAAAAGACTTCCAAATCTTAAATATTTTAATAACATCAGTATCTTTGTAGTGTTTATAGGAATATATTTTAATGACATGGCTTCAGGTCTTAAACATGTAAGTTACTTCATATTGCCCTTGATAAACATAAAAAAATCAGAAATACATTATCAAGAGTAACAGAGGAAGAGATTTAAATAAATTGCTAGTGTTTTTTTACAAGTTGTGGACAAAATATCTGTGTGGATAAAATGGTGGAAAAAGACTAATGTGTGATGATATTTTTCCTTTACCTACGCATAGCTGTTAAAATCAGCTACAAGATTTCGCAGAGATACAGAGCTGCGTGTTTCTGATCTTGTCTAGATTTACGGTGCCTGTACAGCTTCTTCAGACACTGCCTAAAGTGCTTCAGGTTTGTCCAGCAGGGCACATGGCCTCTGATGGTCATCAGTGTCATGAAACTACAGAACTCGCCTTAAAATCGTCTATTAACGTGGTGCTCACTTAACTATCAATGAGTTATTCTAGCAACAGTAATCATTGCTGCATGGAGCTTTTATGCTGGGTGTAATGCGAGGTTAGCATAAGGTCACTTACTGAAACGGAGTTCTAAGTAAGCTGGCTATGGAATGATATTAAAACAACCCAGCAACACCTAAGAAACAGCCTGTAGCAGAATAGAGAATTTATTTTGAAGTTAACTGTCCCAAAGTTTAATTTTAGCAACCTGTCCCTACTCTGAGAGCTGAAGTACTGTTGAACTGAGAAATTGCCATCCTTGCAGGTACACACAGGCCAAATCCAGATCCTCTAGTGCCTAAGAGGGATTTTTTAATCTTTTTTTATTATGCTGGACAAAAGCCTTTTGATTATCTTATGTCTGCAAACAATCCTGTTTCTACTTTAACAGAATTGTTAAATGTTCAGGAACTTAGATCGGGGTGAAAGCTATATGTATAATTCTAAGTTTTATCTGTTATGCTTTTTCTTAGAAATTGAAGTCCTTAGATATTATGTGTCAGAGATTTTCCTTGCTATTCAAAAGTGAGCTGCATTGTCTGTCTACAAACTGATTAGGCCAGGAAGCCGGTATCTAAACATCATCTCTTTCTGTGCAGCTTGCTGGAACTTAGCACATTTGAGGCTGGAAAATTCTGTAAAACGCGTGATTAAGTTAATTACGAAAAGGTCATACCTGGTACTCAGTCTCTGATGAGGACCTTTGAATAGACTGTAGAACATGCCCTCTTCCCTGCTAGAAGCCAGATTAACATAATTCATAATTGCTTTTTAGGTACAGATACACGGAAGAAGAATTAACATTTTATCAGCAACACGGTTACTAATAACATCTGCGTGCTTTCATGGTGAGGCTGTTGCATTTGTTGCCATAGGATGGTTTGTTGGGGTTTTTTTAATTCTTTCCCCCCACCTCAAACCAGTTTTGAAGTTATTTTATTTTTTCCATAGTAACTAGGCAATTTGATAAGCAATTGCAGGTATTTAAGCCCTGCCTCCACCCAGCAAAGCCCCCTCAAAACATACTCGTGTGCATTAGATATTCCAGTATAATAGCTTGAGGTTTTCACCTTTTTCCTCTTCTCTTCTAATAACAGAAAAGTTGATGTATTCTTCTTCTGGTGGAACAGAATCTGGATTGAAGATGATGAACAGCAGTTAACTCAGTTACAAACAACTTGAATCAGACTTTTTTTGTATCATCTTGAAACAAAGCAGTGAGATTCCATACCGAATATAAATCATGGAGCTCTTATCCCTGTCCTTGCAGGCTGGGACCTGGCACGAGCAGCTGCACAGCCCTGAGCTGACCCAGCAGGGCAGTGAGAATTCTATCTACTGCATGAACAGGAAGGCAGGTTGGTTTGTTTGGAGACAGTTACTCAATTTTGATATTTAGAAATGGGAAACATTAATGCCTTGGCTATTGGTTCATTTGGGGGGGTTCTTACTCCCCTTGAGGCATTTGCATATAAGGCAAATGTAGGAACCTGCAAGTTCAGAGCATCGGGGCTGTCAGGTAAGGTTTCCATTATTGTGTGTTTCCTGCAATTCAAGTCGTAAAATGTCTTAGGATAAGTCAGCTGCTTTGTTACCATTTCATAATTTCACTTTGAACTGATTTTGAATCTTCCTACATTAAGGATGGAATAAAGAACTAAAGCACTGACCAATTTTGAACAGAATGCAGGAGCTATGCAAGTTTTATTTTGCTGCTTCAAATTCATATACCTCACTATTTTCTCTTAGTAAATGGGCATTACACTATTTTTTTTTTTTAATAGAACTTCATTTAACCACCTGCAGTTTTGGCTGCATGGCTGTCAGATGATGCCAAATATGGATTCTGAGGGATTTCAAATAATGCCTCTGCCAGGAGGGTCAGTAGGTGTCCCAGTGACTTTGCAGTACCTGAGGAAACCTGCCTGACTGCAAGGGCTGAGAGGAACTTACCAATCTCTGCGTATATGACTTCGTTCTCCCACTCCTCTGCATTCACTGTGGAAGTAAGGCTAGTTGAGGGCCTGGTAGGCTTAAATTTTCCTGCAAATTGTAAAAGAAAAACACGTGTGTGTATGTATGTGTGTATATGTATATAGAGAGAGATTTTTCTTAGAGGGAAGTTAACAATTTCAAGGTATGTTTTTGAATGTTTTGAGATCTCAGGTAATGTTATTTTCACAATCAAAATTATTCTTTAGCCACGGGCATTTTAATAATTTCCCTTTCCAGTGAGGTCTAATTCCTTCCAGTGTTTTTGTGTATTAGATTAGATGTTGCTTTGCCTCCCCCACCCCAGACCTTTCATCTAAAACACAGCTCAGAGATTTGGCCTTGTCAGTGTCTCGTTAAGTGGCCAATGCTGCCTGAGAGGAGACTCAACAATGTGCTACAATACCGGGAGCTGCTCTACTGATAACGGGATGCTTACACACTGAAACTACTGACAACATAAACGACCTTTGGAAAATGAAACAGACATTCAAATAACTCACTTGCTTTATACAAAGGAATTATGAAAAATGGAATGGCCAGAGCAAATCCTATTATGAGTAGTAGCAGGGTCAGCCCAAGAGAAATTATCAGAGGCTGAGAATGGCTTCTCTCTTCTGCCAAAAAGAAGAAGAAAAAAGTGTTTATGCAATGAAGTGTTGTTTCATATTTTAAGTATTTTCTGTAAAGTTCAATCGAGACTTGAAATTCCTATCAGCTTTTAGATTAACTGAGGTTAATGTAACTGCTCAGGAGAGTCCCAAGGGCTCTGTGGCCCAGCAGAAGGAAGGCAGCTTGCTGGTGCCAGTAAGCTCTTTCATAGACCAGAGAGAAAAATGAAACCAGACTCTCTCCAAGGTGGACCAGGGGTCTCTTGTCAAAGTAAATCTTTTACAGACATCCTCCGTGGTCACTTCAACTTCTGCTGTCTAGGATGCCCGAAATTCTATGGTTTTGCATTAATTTTAAAAACTCATCTTTTTAAATAAAAAAAAAAATATATTTTGAACATCACATTGCAGGAACAAAATACCTGGCTGAAAACTTGAATAGTTACAACATTCTGAATTTTGTGTGATCCCAGTTTGTCAGCAGTAGTAACCTCTTTTCATTCATACCTGCTAATGTAAAGTTGAAAGGGTTGCTGTATTTTGAATTATTGGGAAAATTGTTACTAGCTTTGCATTTATAGGTTCCAAAGTCACTAAGGGAATTCATAAATAGAAAAATCACAGCTGCTTCCCTCTTCTGCATCGTCTTTTGGGGAGAAATGTTTTGTGTTCCTTTGAAGAATAGATACGTGATGGGAAGAGATCCATTCTCCGAGAGACAGGACAGGGTCACGTTCTGGCCTTTCTTTGCCTGAGAGGTGGGTGAGCTCAGCACTGGCTTGGAAATTGGCTCTGTAGAAAGAAAACTGAAAAGTCTGAATCACTGAGCACAGGACAAGCTCCAAGCAAGAGTCGGAGTGAAGTGAAACACTGGCAAAAGCGCTGGGCGGGGAGGACAGAGGGCTCGTGAGCCTGGGCAGGAGGGCTGCTGAGGTAAGAACAGCAGCAAAGCTCAGCTCCTCATCAAGAGGAGCTGTGTGCCCCTGGAGTGAGGAGTGCTGGGAAGGTGTACAGCAGGACGTACCTAAAAGGGTGAGGCTGAGGCTGTTGCTGTATTTTCCACCACTGGAGGTGTTGCACTCAGCCTTGCACTTGTATTCCCCCACGTCGCTGGCAGAGCTGATGGTCAGCGTGAACAGCGCAGGGCTCAAGTCTGACCTGTTTAAAGCAGACACCTGCTGGTTGTGCCTGAACAGTGTGTATCTGACAGGTGGAGAGCCAGACCGGGAGAGGCAGGAGAGGGTCACGTTCTGCATCATCACCACGTTCAAAGTCCCCCGAACCAGTGCAAGCTTGGGATTGGACAGCATCTCTGGAAAGAAAAAGCTTCTGAGTGAGTTGACTGCACCTACGACCCAAGAAACCCTCAGATTTTTCCCCAAATACGTTGACAACCAAGCTAATTTGTGTTGAAACGGGCCGTTATACTTTTTCCACCTCTAATAGCAGGCAACGCAGTTACTTTCCAAAACCAGAATGCGGCTTCATAGGGGATGAACAGTGCACGTGTTCATGCAAAAGAGACACATCCACACAAAGCCCACAGATGTGTTCAGATGAACCAACAACAATACTTATGAACCACAGCAGCAATTAAAATAATAGAAGTATAAAAGATAAATATTATGGAGTATTAATTGTAGGAGAAAGTAACCTTATATATCAGTTGAGAGAACCTGAAAGCAAAAGCAGAATTTTATTTGTGGCTCTCTATAAACAGGCAGAACTAACCTCATGTAAGTAGATTGAACATTTGAACAGTAGCAGTAGAAGCCTTGATGGTCTCAAATTTGTTTTCTCTTGTGATCTTATACAAAGGAATTTGCAATAAAAATTTGTCTCATAGAAAATGGTACTGAACTAGTCGTGACTAAAATAAATTACGACATTTCCATGGAGAAAAAAAAGAATGTTTTAACAAGTTAAAGCAATTTTGACTTTACGTATAGGTCCACAAAGAGACAGTTAACTTTGTATAGAAACTTTTAAACTGACTGACTGCACAGAGAGGCAAAAGATTTAATTTTGCATGAAATTTTTGGACAAATTTAAATCCCTCCCCCGTTTTTTACAATAACAGTCAATCTCAGCACGTACCACAAAATCCACAAAAGAGAACCTACCTTTGCCATTTGCAGTAGTTTTCTGTATCTGCTGAGACATTTGAGCTAAGAGAAGAAAAAGAAGAACTTTCAGACAGGAAACAATGGTTCTGGTTTAGAAAGATTTGTAATATGAAAGAAACATGTCCTTGGCTTACGGTAAGAAAACAGCAGAATTGTGAGAAAAAACATTTTCCGCATACTGAACAAGAGAGCTGGTGGAGTTACATGACAGATCTTTCTTTTGAAGGAGATAGAGGAGTGGCCCTAGGACTTGAGGAAGTTCTGACTACGGAAACTGTGCTGATCAGTGCTGATATTTACTCATGTTTCTGTGAAGAATTTTGTCATATCCCACGTACATTGAACCTGTGGCAGGAAGAGTGGTGGGCAGAGAGGAGCAGTGGCGCGGGAGCAGCACTTTGGCATTCTGGTAAATGTTGTGTACAGCTGTCCCGAGGCATGGCTCACACGAGCAGCAGTTTCCCCATAAGGTGTGTGGCAGAGCCATCCTGTCCTGCAGCACAGAACCAGGGAACCCCTGAGGCTGGGAAAGACCTCTGAGGGCATCGAGTCCAACCATTCCCCCAGCACTGCCGGGTCCACCACTGAACCACATCCCCAAGTGCCACGTCTGCCTGTCTCTAAATCCCTCCAGGTGACTGCACCACTTCCCAGGGCAACCTGTGCCAATGTCTGACAATCTTTTCCATGAAGAAATTAATAATATAACATCCAATCTAAACCTCCTCCAGTGCAGCTTGAGGGTGATTCCTCTTGTCCAATCACTTGTTACGTGGGAGGAGAGACCAACCCCAACCTTTCTTCTTTTGGGTAGTTTTTCTAGCACTGTTCTTACAAGGGAGTGAATGAGAACATTGATCCATATCAAGGAGAAACATTTGCTAGAGATAGTTCAAGTGATAATATACCTGAGGCTAAGGAAGTACGTGGTACTGGGTGGGTTTTTAGCAGCAATATAATTCAAAAAAATAGTCAAAAAAGTATCGAATCTATAGAAGTTTTTAAGATGTTAATAAGTATTTATAGCTAGCCAGCTTGTTAAGAAAATATTTTGGTTGAACTTCAAATATTAAGCTGTAAGGAAGTGAGATCCTGTACTAGAAGGTACAAATCTCATAAAGAACTTGAGTTCAACGCTACTGCATAAACAAACTTGATGACTAATTTGATGAAGTAATCAGTAATACAAAGCTACATAATGACAGTCTTGGCAAGTAGATGTTCTTTGCTCTGGGCAGAGTAAACGTAATTATCAGCCATGCATGGGCAGTGCCTTCTGCAGGACTCCAGGCCCTGTTGTACAATTGCTTTCACAGAAAATGACTTAAGAGTAATCCTTGTCTTATTTCTTGTTTCTTTCTTTCCACTTTCTGAAGGCAACAAGACAAAACCCTGCAGTCCTTCCCTGGGTCATGCAGAATCCCTCCCAAACCCTTGGCTGTTGCAGCATTGCAAAATTTCCTCACAGAACATTGTGTGCACTTCCTTCCTCCTTGTTTTTTTTAATTTTGGTAGAGGTTTACTTGTTTTGGTTTGTTTTCTTTTTAAATTTCTTTTAAAGCAATCTCCACCCTCCCCTCAGAAATATTTCTGATGTGGAAACGCTGTCAGCAAACCGCAAGAGCGGAACTTTTTTCCCCAGCTGTCAGGAAGCACGTGTGAAAGGGCAGCTGGCGGGGGGAGAACGGGGCTGTTTGTGCATTTTGCTGTTGTGGGAGCCTGCTCTTGTCAGAAACCCTCACAGACAGCCCTCAGGAGCGCTGGCTGGTGGTGCTCACCTGCAGCCCAGTGCTTTTTCTAAGAAGCTGCTTCATTTTTTTCATAAAGGGGAATAGTTGCACAGCGAATGAGCTGTGAATTTGGCCATACCTTCTAAAAAATCAAAGTTTATGTGTCACTAGAATCTCTCATGTTCAACAGCTTTAATGGTGCGCAGGCTCCCTCAGAATGCACAGCCCGAGTGTCCAGGGAAGAGAAGTGCTGCTCCAAGCCCCTGGTTTCTCTTTGGAAGTGAGAAGTTCCATGTGGATTGTTTTTCAGGCAGAGCTGGCTCTTGCCTTTGGACTAAGAGGATGCTGGTTTTTTCAGGATGTGTACAGAGAGTTTTATAGCAGCAGTAAGATATTGTTTGAGCATGGAGTTCCCTTTTTATTAGATTTGCAAATTTCCTGCCTGCTATTAATGCGGTTGTACATGTAAGGAAAACTGAATAAATTTGACAAAGAATAATGAGCAGAACATTGCAGAACAGAACAGAAGTCATCCAGCCAAAACAAGTAAGTTAAAAAGTCAGAAAGGGAAATAAGTACCACTTGGTGCTGTGACAATATTCTGCCTCAAGCCAGCAGGTGGAAGGGAATAAGGCAAACTGAGCTCTCATTCACAAGGTCAGTTCTTTAGCTTGAGCATGAAAATCGTGTGATAATGTTCTGTAGTAAGGCTGTGATGGCTTCACACTGTGTATGTTCCACCACAGGCTTCCAAGGAAATTGTGTGTTTGAGCAGAATTATAAGAATTATTATGTAGAGTTATTCCCAGTCCCAGTTTCTCATCCTGAGAGGTCCTGCACTCTGCAGGAGCATCTGCCGCAGTGGATGTCTGCAGAAGGTTTGCCAGAAATCACATGTACTGACAGTTATGGCTGGTGATGAATTAAATCAAGGCTTCTGTTTTGTCTGCAAAAAGGTTTTACTGATACAGGCAGGTCACCAAATACTGGGTTTTCACACTCCTACTCAAAAAGGCTGTGGGGGCAAGTCTGCTGTTTATTTCAAGTCCATGCTGTTTGATGGGAGAGAATTGTTTTTCTGGAGGACAAGTAAGAGAAGAAGAGGAAAAGATCTCTATGCATATTTAAGGTAGCTTTAAATTTCTTGCAGTGATGTTCTGGTTATGAATGAGAATTTTGACATAGTGAATGGTTTTCAATTGATTGCAGATTGCAAAGAACATGTCAGCAGGTGAAAAGAACTTTTGGGTACCCAATTTGATTAACCTAGCAGCTCCCAACTCCCCCAAAGATGAAATATTTTTAAATGGTATGTCTGTCCTCTGAATTGTCTCCCAACGATGGAAAAAGAAAGAAAAATATTTGATGGAGCACCAAAATCTGGGGCTACTAATGCATTCTTCTTGGGATAAATTCAAACATCACTGCATGAAGTTTGTTCCAGAAAAATGTTTTCAGGAATTGCTGTAAGAATGCAATATAGAGTACTCTGTTAGCTTAATCTCTCATCTTACTCATAGATGTAATTTTAACTTTTTTCTGGTTCCTAACCTCTGATAAAAGTTTAACTTCTTTTTTTTTTTTCTACAATACTTAACATATTGAATGAAAAAATTGTTTAAAAAAGAACACATATGGCAGGACTGACTATATCTGCTTTTCAGCCTTTCCAAGCCTCTTTTGGTGTACTCTGAGGTGTATCTGAGGAGTATCTGCCCCTCTGTGCAGTCTGCCAGCAGTTCCATGAGGAGCAGCAGTGGCTGGCTGTGTGTGGGCACCTGCAGCAGATCAGGAGCAAATAAATTCTGCCTCTTGGTTTGCACAGACTGCTGGAAGATTTTCTGTCAACTTGGATCAGCTCGTTGAGTCACTACCAAGTGAATTTTACTCATGAAACCGATGTGGAATAATGCTTGGGGAATCATCAAGAGATATTAAAATAATGGTAAGAGAAGGAAAAATATTTCCAGGATTAATTCCCTCTCCAGCCAGAAGTTACTGGCCTCCCCTCTGTCACTGTTCATACCCTGATGAATATTGCTGCAGAGCTTGAGGCTGTTTTCCAGCTGCATCTGGAAATGCTGGATGTTGAGCAAAATGAGTGCAAATCCCGGTGTATTGCCAGTAAAGGGCACTGTGTGACAGTGACAGGGTGTGATGTGTGTTCATGGACTGAGGAACTTGTTCATCCAGTAGTGGACAGCAGCTAAAAATGTCCTTGAGGAGCTGAATCTGTCACACACCACTAATCAGGACAGAGACAGATTGAGGTGTTCTCACAGACCATGATCATAATGTAATCAATTGATTTCACATCTCTGAAAGAAGGAATTTCTCTCATCTGTCTGAATGATTTTCTGAGGTACGTGGCAGTGTGTGCTACGTGAAATACAAGTCAAGACAGATTTCTAGTGCTCCTTTCAGTGTTGCACTGTGTCAGTAAGGAAGTGTAAAACCAAATAGTAACAATTGGCTCCTGGTGCATTAAAAGTAAAAATCCCAGGGTGAAAGTCTCAGTGATATTCTGTCATTATCAGCCCTCTGCTTCCTTTAGTTACTTTTCCAGGTTTAATTTATGCTGCCATTTGGAGGAGGTGTTGGATATCAGACATCCTACGTTTAACTGTGAAAGGGAGCAGTGAGGGAAGCCCAGTGTGCTTCACTGCCATGCTCATCTCCCAGCAGATGGTGCCATTGTGAAATGTAATTTATACCCAGACAAACTGGGCAATCTAGAGTTTCTGTAAATTGTAAATTGCAGAACTTCCAGACTCCTCAAAAAAAGGCAACACTAGTTTCTTTAATGTTCTTGTAAATATTCAAATTGACAGAGAAAAATTAATTTTTTATTCTTCTCTAGGGAGGTGTAAAGAGATGCTTTTAAAACAAAAATAATTGATGCAAATGTCCCATTTCTTTCAAGAGAAGACAATATGCCCTGAAAATGTGTGTAGAAAGAATTTGTTTCATTCCCAGCTCACCAGGGATTTGTCTAGACTTGTGCAAACAGCAAGGTTTGTTGTAGTACTATTGTCTGTGAGTGTTCTGAAACAGGAATTGGTAAGTAAGCAAAACAGTTTACAGTTGTAAAAAATCAAAGCAGGTAAACCATTATATGTGTCAGGAATTGGGGGATTAGAAATCAGAGCTGCTTTTCTGTTCTTGATTTAGTTACTGGAAAATTTGTGTTGACTTCAGTATAGATAGACATTGATTTCTGAATTTTAAAAAAATGTAAAATAAAATTTAGAAAAATCCTTAACATTTGTAGATACACCTCTATAGCAATAAGCTGTATTTAAAATCAGGGAACTGACACAGGAGATTATGCGGCACCTCTGTTATCAGGGACAAGATTTCTGAGCCCGGAAATGCTTTATCAATAAATCAGTGAGATAGAGCTTGAAGGCAACACGCACGAAACCCTCATCTTTTCTGAAGAAAGTGCAACTGCCACCAGGAATGGGCATTTGAGAGCAGGGGAGCAAGTTTAGGGGCCCAGCAGACTGGGTGGCATTGGTGTGTGAGGGTGCGAGGTGTCCGTGCTGGAGGTCGGCACTGCGGCTGCTCTGCTGCGAGCACACGGACACAAACAGCTGCAGTGGGCTGGGAACGCCGAGCTCCCTTTCCTGTCATAAGGGACTGCCTGAAAACACATTATTTGCAAAAGGAAAAATTTGAAAATCTTATTCAGCATTTTTCCTTTAGTTAGGGAAATAGACTTTGCCTCTCATTTCAGCAAAGCTCTGTTCGGCTGCCAGGGCTGGTGGCTCTTAGGAAATGTCAAATGTGAGCAAGTAGCAGAGGATCCAGCCAGGAGAAACAGGGATTGTGAATTCCCAGATGAGGTTTAGTGTGTAAGGGTCCAATTCATTGGCAGTAGATTGAGTGTGATGATTCCCCTGGGTTTCAAAGGGCATTCAGTCAGATTATAATGGCTATTCTGGCTGCTTCAGAAGGTGTGTTGCACTTCTGAGGTCAGCCCTGCTTTTCCCACAGATGTAATAGAGATTGAATAGAGTTCTTTATATGATGTATATTAGCATAAATTTGATCTTGTGTAATTCAGAAATAGGTATCTTGAGATATTACAATAAAATGGCTGTTAGGAAAATATGCAGTTGTGTTACTGGCACAGGTACTTTAAGTTTACATCCTTTACATCAATGTGGTTTCCAGTTTAACCATGGAAGATGGTCTCAAGATGTTCCTGTGTGTTTGAAATGTTTTTCTCTCAAGTTTCATGTTATTTTGGCCTAAATTCCTGCAGTAGAAATTAATTCTTGGGTTTTGCTCAATAGCAGCTTGGTTTTCCTCTCCACGACAATGTTGAGGCTTGTCAGGAATACACAGTTTAATCAGCCTGGAGAATCTTGTGGAATGGACTTCACTTGGGAGTGACATCTGGTTTTGGCACCATTAAACCTTAATCCTGAGCTATTTTACCCTGAAAGCTGACCTTTCCACCTGAGTCTAAAACTAGCCTGGCTCTGACCCGAGCCCTGCTGGGTCTCTCTGGAGGATATTGGCCCACCCTCGCTCTCCTTCCCTCGCTGGGGCTCAGAGGAACCTTTGTCCCTCCGTGGGAAAGCCTGGTGTGGTTTTGCTGAGCTTTTTACGTCCTGCTGAATTCTTCTGTGGGGAAAAGGGGAAGGGGAAAATCTCCTTCCTTCCTATTTTTTTGTTACCAATAGCAAAAGTTGATCTACTTTTGTTCTCCACCTGCCATGTGTCCTCCTACTCTTTTCCTTTACCTGTCTCTGGGGACCATTGTTGGCAGCTGGCCAAGCCACCAGGCTTTTGTTGGTGGTGTGTTTGCAACAGCCTGGACTGAGCAGGACAAACACTATTGCTAGTTAACAGCTTAGTCTTAATTGCTGTGATTATTGTGCCGTTCTGTAAAATAGCTAGAGAGGCCTCGTTCATGCAGCCGGTACATTGTTAAATAGATGAGTGTTTTCCTTCTGTTTCCTTTTGCAAAATTCCGTGCTTACGTGGGTAATACAATCATTGAGGTAGACTTATAGCTTTAAAATACTGGATTTGGGGGAAAAGTACAGCTTTCATTCACCCCAGGAGGAAAGAAAGGGATTTCGTATGAACAGTGAAGCTTATGAGAACTCTCTGTCTCATTTATGGACTTCTGTGAATGTGTTCAGCATTGTTTTATGCAGTGTTTTAACAAGCCTGGAAAATGTTGCTGGAATTAAAGGAGAGCAGTGACTCTGTCCACAGGGGAAAGAACAAAGAGATTAAGAGTTGAGCACTCAGTTTTCAAGAATACTAAATCACGACTTGGGGAGTTCTGGGCCACACAGTTGAGAAACACTTTCTGAAGGGCTCGATTTCAACTCACTCTGTCAGGCCTGTGGGCTTCAGTCAGTGTTAGGGCTGGAGGGAATGACTGGAGTCGGACTTGAAAGTGGCTGATATTCTGAGGGGAATATCCTGGACAACTGAGAAGTGTTCTCTCTTTCAGACTGTGCCAGTGCTGCTGCAGATTTCTGCTGAGAATTGAAACTCCATCCAATTCTTTTCCTGAGGGCTTTAAGGCTTGTGACTGTGTGTCCTTTGCATTGTCCCAACTGCATTAAATAAAATCTGGCGCAGAGCCATGTTTTTGATATGTGATGGTAGTATGAGAGATCCGCCTGTCAATATTCTCATCTCACACAACAGTGCCTCTGGTTTTTGAGATAATTTGAATTTATTGTACAACCTACAGTAAGGCTGTTCTTTGCCACAGCAAAAAGGGAGAATGAAATGAGGTAAAGGGGGAAAATGACGAATTATGTCATTTTCTCTGAAAGATTTCTCTGCTAGGATGAAGGGAAATATTTGCTCAAGTATCTGCTGAGGTCAACTAGCAAAGGTAATTTCTGTTCCTAAATGGTTAATCGTGACTTATAAATATTGACAGGAACTGCAGGATAATGTCATTGGAACTTCTTGTTTTTTTAATACACCTTAAGAAATTAAACAAAGCAAATGCATTTGGTGGCGCCCTCAGGAAAAGTCCAGTCACTTCCTGACCAGTAATCTGCCTGGGAGCAGCAGATACATTCTCATTGTTTGCCATTTCCAGTTTCCAGTAATGGGAACGATTACTTGATCCAGGCAGTTTTTGCTGAAGATCTGGGAAAACTTACAAATTTTAATGGCAAATTTTTATCGGTTTCCATAAAACAACAAGGGAAAAAAGCGTAACGTGGTTTTGGTACCTGGAGGCATCACCTCTGATAATGAATATTGTTTTATTTTGGAACTAAAGTGTCTGTTCTTCAGGAACGAGATGTATCTTGCTCTTCTGGTGATTTTCTTGCCGTGTAAGTTTGATAACTAAATCTCTGAGCGGGTGCATGTGTTTCTGGTTTGTCTGGGGTTTGTTGAGGCTTTTTACAGCTTTGTGTTACTGTTTCTCAATCTGTAAGCTTTGAAAATAACATTTCTTCTCTTTTTTTTTTCCCAGGTTCAGAACTTTACGCTCGGAAGAATGGTAGGGAATGGTAGATTTTTGTTGTTTTGTTGGGGGTATTTATGTACAAGTTTAATATAACTGATTTAACGAATTCCTCGGTTGTTGGTATGCACCTATAGCAGAGGTTATTTGGATTTGCTGTACAATAGCTCAGTATTCATCCTATACATATTCATATTTAATATGGCTATATTGAAAAAAAAAGCGTTTTATTTGGTGGTGTTTCTTGTTAGAGTGTTTAAATCAGAAATGTGCTGCTCATACCTTAATAAAGGTTTTGGTGAAATCTTTCCTAGAGTAATTTGTTTACAGAGCCATAAAAGAGGTGGGAGAGAAAAACTGCATTTTGTTTTGGTATGCAGAAAACCCTCTCACGCCCACAAGGAAGGAGGGAAGATAAAATTATAGAATATAAGTTAAGGGCACTGTCTCCTGGTCTTGCAAAAGAATTGATCATGTCTGAGCAGAGTTCAGAAATTGTGTTCTGAACGGACGACGTTTAGTTTTTATCCTGTCATCCTGCTGGCTCCCAGCACGCACATTCTGCACGCTTCCTTTTCTCCATCACCGGGAGAAACGTGGGCTCCTTGTTGTCATGTGCTCTGTTCACATGCAAAGAAATTCACAGCTTTTTCACTGATCTTACACACCAAACTCTCCCTAGCAAGGACACATTATAAACAGCTGGTAAGTGAACAGGACAAGGGACTTCTTTAGAGGCAGGGAAGTTTTTCTATTCACACAGCAATTTCTAATACAAATCCTGACCAAAATGGGCATAACCCAAAAGTGTAAGTTCTGAAGGAAGAGGAAGTGAATAAACTAATACATCTTTCTCTATACTTATTCCTCTAGATGTGAGAATATAAATATTAATTATACCAGGATTCTAACAGTTATAACATTTAAGCTACAAATTATTTATCTTTGCTGTGGTTATAAACCATATATTTCTATGCATGTATACATATATTTCTATACACATATGCATATTTCTATAAATACTATTATGAACCTTTTTCTAAAAGTGCTTACCAGTTTAAATGACAATATTTCTATCAAATGAAATGTAATTTTTTAAACTAATTTTTGTAATTTAAATGTAGCAGTTTGAGATAACATGCTGGACTTATCTTGGACTAATTTAAAATAAACACAACTTTTTCTTTTTTATTTTCTATCAAGTTTTTACTTTCAACAGAGTTGAAATCAGGGTTCAGCCATCTGACAAAGTGCCGAATGGAGCTCCGATGTCAATCATCTGCCACGCTGATATTAGCAAAAGTAATGATTTCCAGCTGAAGCATAATTTTACAATTTTTAAGAATGGGAAGCTTGTGTTTATGACCGTCTCACACAAAGAAGAGGCGCGGTATGAAATACCTGTGGCCAAATCTTCAGACACAGGAGACTATGAATGTACTGTGAGAGCAGATGGAAAGCTGAGTTTCAGTAACTCCGTCTACGTTTGGGTAGTAGGTGAGTGTTGTGTCAGCCATGGCAGATGAGACACAGAGAGAGAGCAACATCCCAGGGGAAGGAATGACAGTCAGTGCTGAACGGGGTATCTTGCAAAGTGTGTTTCACCCATCGATGCCACAGTACCTGATGGGAGTTGGGTACTAACCCCGCACGTCAAGGCACAGAAATGAACTCAGGGACGGATCAGTGCTAGTCAGGAACGCTGTCTGTGCCACCTCCCCACTGTCCTGAGCCTCTGTTCCCTAGACTAGGGAAGGTATTATTTGTGAAAGTCGTGCCCACACCAATAACCATGATGAGGGGTGGGTAGATTCCTGGAAATGCTGGAAATAATGTACGGAGATGCCCAGGGTGTGAGAGCCATTGCCAAAGCCAGCATCAGCCAAGGGCTGCTTCTGTAGACAACGTTGTATCAGCCTTGTTCTTCCATCTCTCCTGAGAACAGGGGCGACCTCCATTCTTACACTTTCTAGAAGTGTTCTTGCCTGCAGGTGACATTTTTCCCCTTGGAAAAGCAGCTTGGAAAGAATTTGTCAGCATTAAGTAGTTACGGGGTCATCTTTTGGTTCTTGCAAACTATCTGCATCTGTTAATTAGTATAAATCATTCCCACAGTCATCAGAGATAGTGTTTATTTCAGGATTATGCCATGTCCTGTTTCTTTTCTTGTTGTCTCTTGTAAGGAATGACCAAGCCAATCCTGACTGCTGACAAAAAAGAAGTTTTAGAGGGTGAAGTTGTGAAATTACGCTGTGAGCTGCCAGAAGAAGTACCTCCTTTAGAGTTCTTTTTCCGGAAGACGAAGACAAATTCAGCCCCTAAAGAAAAACGTGTACCTGAACAAAACCAAAACTTTTCTGAAGTGGAATATTATGTTGAAGAGGGAGATGATATTTTACAATTTGATTGCTTTGGCAAGAGACAAGTAAAATACGGATGGGAAAGCTCACAACACAGCAACAAAACACTTGTTACAGTCAAGGGTAAGTTGCTTAACTTTTCTTTTTACATGTCTTTGCTTGCTGTAGATAAAAAATGGGTCACATATTTATATGTATATCTATCTGTCTGTATGTTTATGTGTATTCTCTTGCAGAACCATTTATAAAACCCACTCTGATCACCAGGCCCCTCAGTAACCTTACAGAAGGAGACCAAATAGAATTTGAGTGCTCAACTGTGGTGGCTCAAATGCGTAACATTGAAATCATCCTCCAGAAAAACAAAACAATACTGAACAGTGTACGAGACAAGAAACTTTTGAAATACTCTACAGTAGCTACTCAAGAGGACAGTGGTGAATACCTGTGTAAGGTGGAGCAAGGAGCGGTGTCTAAAACCACCAAAATGAACGTCTTTGTGTCAGGTAAAACCTCTGTTCATCCCAGGTTTTACTCAAAGTATTAATACTTAAATTTAAATTTGGCAGAACTCAAGATCCAAGTGTAACCTCCAGACCTGAGTGTAAATTTTCTCTAAGTTAAAGGCTAGTTAGATTTTAGTCTCTGATTTTTGCCCACCTATACTTCCCAACTAAAATAATATCCTCAAACAACCCTTTAAAAGTTGTTTCGAGCAATTGCTTGAAAGTTTCTGTTTTCCCTGACAATACAATAATATTAAAATAACATTATTGTTTTGTTTCCAGATTATAAACTATCAGTATATCTTTCATTCTGTATACTTTGAGAGAGGTAGTCATATTCTTCCAGGCTCACTTTGAATAAATCAGTTTTCTTTTTATCTTGCAGAGTTATTCCCCAGGCCATCATTGTCTGCTTCTACGACTAAGGTGGATGAAAGTAAAGAATTAAATTTGAGTTGCAGCATTAATGGTTTTCAGAGAGCCAACTTCTCTATAGTACGGAAAAGTTCCCGTGGAGACATCCAGCTGAAAAATTCCAGATTCTTATCAATGAAAGTTAATGTGAATGATACTGGATCTTACACCTGTAAAGCTGAAGTGAAAAGAATAGTCAAGGAGAGCAAACCTGTAAGGATAAATGTTTATGGTGAGTTGATGAGAACCCGTCAGGGTAGGGGGAGGATCTAAACTAGAAGCTTATAAATAAGGACATCTGTTTACAGAATCAGTCTCTAGCCCATGAACTAGCAGGGTGTCTGTTGGTTCCTACAACATGAATTTCTGTGAGATGTGCTTTAGCTGCAGAGGATCTGGCATATTGTGATCGAATCAAGTCAGACTTTCCAGGGCTAGCCCTCAGAGAAGGGAGTTGGCATGGCTTCCTGCTGGTCCCTTGGTGCTGCTAGGGACCAGATAAACTCTCATTCATCGCCATTTGCAGGAGCCAGGAATGTTCTGCAAAACTGTCACTTTGATCTGAAGCTCTGTCAGTGTCTGCCTTGAATCCCTCCCCTGGCCCCCCAGGCAGAAAGCCAGCAGAGCCAGAGGTCACCTGGCTGGCTCTGCTCTGGAGAAGCCAAGGGTTCATTGCTGTCAGCACAGCCCCCTCAGCAGCACAGTAACTGAATATTCCAGTGCCCTTCCCTCTCATGGAACAGGGACAGCGGCTCCCCAGTCTGTCAAAGGGATGAACTGGGCTGGGACTCCCTGTGCTGCTGAGACAGGGCCCTGAGGAGGAGCTGCGGGATCCCTCTCAGGTCCCACATGGAACAGACTTGTTCCTTGGGTCAGAGCCAGTTCTGGAGTTTGGATGATCCACAGCTGTGTCACGGATCCTTTTCTTGTTTTGCTTCATATTCTCCCTGTATGGTTTATTCCAAGTCACATATGTTCTATTATCTATGCTATTGATTTGTTCAAGTTCCTCCATTTCCATTCTATCGATGAGGAAGAGCTTCCCAAAATAGACTGTGTGTGCAAACTAGCTAAATATTGTATATTTATATGTTTTCTACAAAACACTATTGTGGCTTTTAGCCTTATGCAGTGTAATTTGTAATAATTTTTTATTCCCCTTTTAGCTCCAGTCTCCAAGCCAACTCTTTCCGTTGTCAGCGGTTCACCAGAGGTGGTGTTAGGGAAGCCTCTACAGTTAATCTGTCATTCAGTGATGGGAACACCACCAATAACATTCACATTCTACAAAGGGGATAAAATGAAGAAAAATGTAACTAATGACACATACGCTACGTTCTTGGATGAAAATATTGGACTAAATGACAACGGAGGATACAAATGTGACGCTAGAAACAATCACTCCAGTGGTGTGAAAACTAGCAATATTCTGAATGTCACAGTGATAGGTAAGTCTGTTTAATTCTTCTTCTTGTCTAATGTTATATTTACAGTTTTGAAACTAGCACAAATGGTGGACTAAGGATAACAAGGTACAAAGAAAGAAACACAAAGCATAACCTTAGTCCATTAACAAGTGGGTATTTCTTTGCTGGAACTGGTTAGAGCTGTGGTTTGGGATATATTGTGATACTGTTCAGAAGTTCTGAAGAGAAGGTCGTGTTTTGGAGCCTGGGGAGCCAGTCTTCCACAGTCACCACACTGGTGAGGTGGTGACTTCAAGTTCTCTGTATTCTGTCCTTTCTGTCTGTACCAGATCTGGAAAAGGACTTCTGTGTCCCAGAGCAAGTCTCTGTCAGGGGCTCAGTCATAGTAACCCATGTCTTATATCTAAATCTGCTTCCTAGCACAAATACAGCTCTCATGACCAGCATCCTTTTGTATCAAATCTGCTTTCCTTCCTCTGCTTCTGTGCCAGTGTTGCCTTAATGATTCCTTCTTCATATCTGCCTTGTGTTATCCATAGCCCTTCCCCAAACACAATTATCATATTTCCAGAGAATTTTTCTTTAGCAATTTTATCAAAACATGCTTCATATCCCAAACATTTTGCAAAGCTGATGACATTCTACATGTCTGGCATCACACAATGTGTGTCCATTTTCTCCCTCCGTAATTACAAAAGCTGAAGCTCATCTGCTCCTAGGCTAGTCCTGTGTATGCTAATAGGCTTCATTTGTAAAGTAGCAGATTTAAAACCTGTGGTTTGGCTATGCATATTCTCACAACTTGTTCAAATGCAAACTAACTTCTCTCCTTGTGTTTGCTATATTCTGTAACCATTGAAATTTGGGATTTGCTTATGACTTTGAAGAACTTGGTCTGTTATCTCCTGATAACCCTCTATTGTGTACTAAAAGTTACAAGAACACAGTTACCATACAGTTAGCATAAAATAGCGTAACTATACATAACTATGAAAGCAGAATTGCACCATAATTGTTTGCACAATGGAACTGCTGAGTGTATTATTTCTGGAAATTAAATCATTTGTAGGTTGGTGCCAGAGGGGCATCCAACAGATTTTAAGGAAAGAGACTGACTGACCTCTGTGGAATGGATATAATTTCTTCCTGTGTCTGCTTTGTTTCTTTATCGTGCCCTCTCTATTTCTGGGTGTATAAAAATATTTATTAGAGGATGCTGTCTGGCAGAGACTGTTCAGAAAGATTAATACTGTGCATTCAGTCTCTGTTTAACTAAGCATTAAAGCAAGCATTTCTACAATACAATATTTTGTCATCAAAGTCATTTCTAATAGCGCTAATATTTGTTTTCTTTGCGCCTTCCTCTCTAGTACCAATCAGGGATGCCAGTTTGGGCAGTGTTCCGTACGGAGAAGTAGAAGTTGGCAGTGATACTGCTTTCCTCTGCTCTGTGAAAGAAGGATCTTGGCCAATCGACTTCAAGTTTTATAAAAAAACTGATCATGAAGTTCTTCTACATGAAGTAAGGGTAGATTCAGACAGAGGCATATGGCACAAGAAAACAATGAAGAGGAAGGACACGGGGACCTATTATTGCGTGGCTTCGAACCGAGCCAGCGTGGACGTGAGGAGCCGTCCAATAACCATCAGTGGTGAGCTCATTGTTGATAAGCTGCCTGCTCTGGCACCAGGATAGGTGAGGGCATCTGATCTGAGATGTTCCTAAGTATAACTCCCTTACTTGTTTTGGTTCCACCACTCTCAGAAGTTAAACAGAGAGATGTCTTTATAAACAGAGATTGTCCAGCTTACATCGGAAAATTTAAGGGTTGCCCAAAAGCCAAAGGAGCCAGATGCAAACTAAAACCAAACCGTTGATATACTGAGCTTTTGGTCACAAAGGAGAAGCTCACCAGAGAACTTGGCACACGAGTCTCCTCCAAGTTCTTCCCCAGTGTGTAAGAAGGTTGAGGGGTAGGAATATGAAAGGTCAGGAACCGCAGAATTTGGAAGGTTGACCTATCACTGTAACTACTCTCTTAAACAATTTTTCCTTATTTGCAGTGATCTTAGCAGCGTGGCAGAAAGGAGTCATTGCTGCATTTGTCCTCACAGCCATCGCAGGAGCAGGAGCAGTCGCTTTATGGTGGTTTTTGCGCAAGAAGAAAAAGGGTAATGAATGGTTCCCTTCTCTTTGTTTGGGGACAAATGTATTACAGTAGAACTTGCATTTGTCTCAGCAACAAAGGCTTGTGGGGGTGAGGCTGCAGAGATGACTAAACACAATTAAAAGAATCTACTTAGAAATTCCAGGTGACCCAAATTAAGCTGCAAATGTGCTGAAGCTTTCCGAGCATACTGGGCAGAACATAGAATTAATAGTGCTGGGCAGCACTAGGGAAGCAAAGGTTATCAAATACAGGCCAGAATTACACTGTTCCCATGCAGCCCTAGGTCTGAAATTCAGCCCCAGGCAATGCAGAGGCAGACAGGGCCTGAGGAGGTTTCTGATCTCTTATAGAGCTATAACAATTTGATTTGGGGTCCCAACTCAGGTGTAATTGAGCTACTTCTCTAGTCCTCATGAAGCAAATTTAGATTATTAGCTTGTGAGACTGGGTTTTTCTTCTTCTACTCTGTAATACAATTTCATTTAGGGATTTTTCTTTTATCATTATGGTATTTTTTTTTCTTTTCTTGTTCTTTCAGAAAATAAGTAAATCTGATTTATCCTGTGATATGCAGTACCTGGCAAATTATTTCGGAAAATTTGGAGCATTTGGATATCCCGGATTGCTTAAATTGGCTAGGTTAAAATCTGGGGCTTGGGATCTAGGATTCTCTGGAAAGAGAGATTTAAGGGACCTGGGAGATAAACAGGATATAAGACATGAGGTAATTCATTTTGTGATAGCCAGGAGAAATTATTCTGACATGAGTAGACAGTCACTATATTTTTGTTTTAGTTTTTGCTTTTAAATTCTATACTTGTGCAACCTGTTAATAGATGATTTTGTTTTTCTCTGTCAAGCTAAAGGATCATCCATGGAGATGTCTGGGTAAGATGCCTTCCTGTTTGGGTTTTGGCTGGGATAGAGTTAGTTTCCTTCTTAGTAACTGGTACAGTGCTGCGTTTTGCATTTAGTGTGAGGATAATGTTGATTACACTGCTGTTTTAGTTGTTAAGTAGTGCTTACACTAAGTCAAGGACTTTTCCATTTCCCATGCTCTGTCAGTGAGCAGGGGCACAAGAAGCCAGGCAGGATCGTGGCCAGGACAGTTGCCCCAAACTGGCCAAAGGGATCTTCCACACCACAGTGTCATGCCCAGTATAGAAACTGGGGAGGAATTGTCTGGGAGGCACTGGGCAGTGCTCAGGGCTGGGCTGGGCAGCGGGGGCTGAGCAATTGTATTGAGCATCACTTGTTTTTCTTGAGTTTTATTCCCCTCTCTCTCTCCTTCTATTATTATTATTACTACTATTATTATTATATTTTACTTTATTTCAATCATTAAACTGTTCTTATCTCAACTGTTCTTACCTTGGTTTTACCTTTTTCCAATCCTTCTCCTCGTCCCACTGGGAGTGGGGTGGGTGAGGGAGGGTGCTGAGTTACCAGCTGGGGTTAAACCACAACAGCCCTTTTGGCACTCAGCGTGGGACAGATCTGAGAAGTGCGTGCTGAAACAAGTGTGGTACAAGCATTCCTTGTCGTTTCGTAGCCACTGGTGACAGTGTTGGTTTGTTTGCTCTCAGAGCTCTGCTCTCCAACACCTTGCTTGTACCCTGTCGTGTTTGTTGCCTTCCGGGCTGGGCTAAGGTGGTTGTTTTGTTGTAACTCACCTGGTCGGGTCTCAGCGCTGCCATCACCTGTGCGTGGGGAGACACCTGTTGGGAATTATTCACAATTACATCTTTTACCCCATTCCTCGGACAACCATTCTGTGGAGGAGAGACATCTTCCCCCCACAGCCTCCCTTTCCTCTCCAGGCTAATCACCAGAGCATGCAAGAATTAGAAAAACTTTGAATACACTTGGGATGTTGGAACCAGCATGGTGCTGTTGGTAGGAACCAGCAAGTGGCTGAATGTGGTTCAGCTCTTGTTTAGGGCTAAGCAGTTATTGGCAGCTACTCCAACCCCCACGAGAGGCACAGTGGGCACTCGAACTCCAGTGACAGGCACTGTGGCTACTCAAACCCTGGCAGGAAGCACCGTGACTACTCAGCCCAGGGGTGGGTGATGCAACAGAACCAGAGGACCAACCCCCATCTGCAGCAGTTGCCCTTAAAAAAGGAAGAGAAATGGACAGGAAAGATGGCTCGTTTAGTCAAGGAGGACAAAGCAGGGTCATAACAAGAACAGGAGGAACAGGCAGAACAAGAGGTAACCACTTGATCCCTATCCCTGAGAAAGCTGCAGGAAATGCAAGAGGATTTCAGCCATCATCCAGGTGATGATGCTGCTCTGATGCTGGGATAATGGGGCTGGTGGTGTGGAATTAGAGGGTAGGGAAGCCAAGCAGCTGTGATCATTTTCTAGGGAAGGGTGAATTGACAAAGTGATTGGAAGAGTAACACAAGTCCTTAGCCTCTGGAGGCAACTCTTGTCAAGCGTGAAGAAAAGGAATTTCTTCAAGGAAGATGTTCTGTTTCACCCAGGCAAGTGAACAGTAATGGAGAGAGGCACCCAGAACAGGAGGGAATTAGCCATGCTTAGAGGTAGATAATTTATTATGACCCAAACAACACACGGTCACTCACAGACCCAGATGAAGTCTGATGTGCACAAACCATGTGTCAGAAACTTGCACACCAGCATGCACCATCATCGTACACCACCTCACTGGCAGTGTTGTCTGGAGAATCAGAGAGGCACCAATGGTGGAGGCAGTGGCTCCCCAACTGTAGCAGTACACAGAAAAATCTCTCTTCCTCCCTTGTCCCTGCTGTGGAGAAACTGGTTGAGCAACTTGAAGAGGATAGAGATTCTGCTCCCCACATGCACGGTCTGGAATCTCAGCTGGTAACAGGAGGGGTGGTTTGGTCAAAGGAGGATACAGAGGGTACACCAGGGGAGCCCCTGTGTTTTTCTCAGGTCTACAGAGACAACAGGAGGAAGTGGGATGGAAATTCTACCTCAACCCTACATGAAA
Organism: Pomatostomus ruficeps; assembly: GCA_013400735.1. NCBI lineage: Eukaryota > Metazoa > Chordata > Aves > Passeriformes > Timaliidae > Pomatostomus > Pomatostomus ruficeps. The sequence continues at coordinate 216,130 of VYZT01018639.1, read as the reverse complement.
TGCAAGGAAAAGTAATCACAAAAGGGGGTTCTTCTAGGAAAGTTGCCACTGCGGTCTGCAGTGGGCAGTTCCTCAGGCAGAGTGGAAGGGCTGATCTTACTCCTGATCCTATTGAAAAGAATTCTACCCCATTTTCACAAGGAGCAAGTGGATAAACCTATGACCAAGACTAGAAGGGCTCTGCCTCCAGCCATGTGGAAGAGGGACACCCTTGTTCACTGGAGTGCGTGGATCACGTGGGCTGTAACGTCAGCCCCCAGGAGGATAAGGCTGCAGCAGATGCGGGTGCACGATGTACCCTGATGTAATCAGGCTATGAAGAGACAGAACCCACGTGTGTTTCTGGAGGGGGGTTCCAACAGCTGCTGCTGGAGGCTGAGCCCAGCCTGACTGGGAATGTGTGGCAGGAGCCCCCACTGGGACTGGCCCAGAGGCTCCATGGGCATAAACTGTCTCAGGAGCGGGGATTTCATGGACCCAAAAGAATCCCTATGGGCTTTCAGCATAGCAGCCTTGGAGATGGAGGAAATGAAGCAGCTGCCTGGTCCCACCTCTTGGAACACCCTTCTTTTGTGGGGTTACTGAAGGTTGAAGAACAGCAGGTGCTGGTCGCTGTCACAGCACAGCCCCAGCGGCAAAACCGCGCCGAGCCTGGGACTGCCGGAGGCGCCGATCGCTGCTCAGGGACTGCCTGGGCATCCCTGGTTTTCCTTGGCGTTATTCCTCTCTCTCTCTCTCCTTTTCACTGCTATTATTATTACTAACTTTATTTGAATTATTAAACCATTTCATCTGAATCCATGGGGTTTATCTTCTTCCAATCCTCCTCCCCATCCCTCCGCGGCAGGGCCGGGGAGCGAGCGAGTGGCTGTGTGATATTTAGCTGCCATCTGGGGTTAAACCACAACACCTGCCTTATGAGAGCGGTGAAATATTTCTGTGTATAAAGGGCTGCAAGCCTTGCTTCGTATGAGTATAGCTTGTTACAGCACACACCAGCAGATAATAGATGGTTGTGCTTCATGTACCACCTGCTAACACAACAACAGGATGAGGAAATGCTCTAAAAATAGAAAAAAAACCAGCTAAGTGAAATACAAGAATGTCAGGCCTGTATTTGAATGCAATTAGATATGGAATAAAATTGCAAATACAGAGGTCTTAAAGAAGAATAATGCAATAGGGAACATTTTTGACCTTAAAGTTTCTTTGTGCTTCCCCTAAAGCAAAGGCAAAATTTTGATTAGTTTCAGTGGTTAAGAATATGTGGTAGTCAGCACAGACAGTGACTGATCTTTGCACAGAATCAGGTTGTTGGTTTTATTGACTGGTTTTGGATAATTACATCATATTTTATGGGTTTGTTTTTCAGTTCTGCCTTGGCTCCAAACCTGACAAGTGAAAAACTAACAAGACAGCCCAGTGATGGAAACTTCTATTCAGGTAGGATATTTTGCTGTCAGACTGTTAGTAATTTGGGTTAATTAAACATTTATTTAAAGTTTTGGACTTCCATAGTTATTGTTTGGATGGGGCCCAATATTTTGGGAATACAGAGGGATACCAAAAACATTGTCCAAGGTATCTTCTGTCATTTTGTCTTTGTACAGTTTTTATGAGCACGTCTTACACAGATTGGTTTATAAGTCTGCTCAGACACTTCTCCCAGGCAATCAATTGACAATATCACAGATGGAGAAATCATGGTAAAAGAAAATTACTTTCTGCTTTTGACACAGCTGCAAGAAAATTATTTCAGAGAGGAAATCTGAGCTGTGGCACATGGTCCTGTGATGTGGCCACAGTATGGAGATGTGAACTTGCCTGGGCACCTTTCATTGGAGGATCTCAGTGCACTTGACAAAGACAAGTGGACATGATGTTCAGAGCACCTGACATAGACAAAGTTGCCCTGTGGGTGCTTTTTAGCTGATTATTTAAAAAGCCTCATTCTTCCCCCTGAATGTCTTAGGTGGGAGTCTAAAAGTAGGATGTGTCATATAGGAATGCAGATAATAACAGTAGGAATTGCAGCTGTGTAACTAATTTATGTCATTGGGTATAATAAACATTTTGTCACCTCAACTTTGGCTTTCATGTTTTAGGATCAGCTTACATTGAAGATAATGAAAATCACATGAAATCAGCAGATGAGAGTAAAGGTAATTCCATACTTACACAATAGATTTAAAAATTATTTTGTATTTGAAATCTTGATGTTTTCTAATGGTAGTAATAAGGATTTGATAGGACCGGGGCTTTCCTTTTTCTCTTTGATAGTGGGGAAGGCTCTTTCTTTTGCTGAGCTCAGTTCTTTTTCCCATGTGCAGTATGATAGGACCCTTTTACCAACTGCATTACGACGTGTAATTAGCTGTGCTGGATCCCAGGCCATCTAATGATGGATGGTATAAAAATACAACTTATACTCAAAATATTATGTTCTATATTATGAATATTCAGATTTTTTTGGAAACCACGATTTTCTACAGATTTCTGCTTCTTTTACTTCTCTGTCCTTTCTTCACTTCTGTGGATCTTAAAATATTTAAGAATTAAATCTAAAAATAACCTGCTATGAAATCTGAATAAAATAATCTGCCAGATCAGTTCTGCAGGATCTCAGTCTGAATGACTGTTGTGGTTCCTTCCAACTCTTACAGAAATCTGGTCGAAAACCATCTCCACCCTAAGCAAAATACAGCAGAAAGCAACAGCTGTTTCTTGTGTCTCTTGTACCCAGGTAGCCAGTACCTGTCAGCCAGTGGTCTTAGGAAGTCAGATGTCTGATCATTGCCAGGCTTTCTGTGGGTATTGTGGCAAAGATGCATTTGGAGGAGGAAGATGGATTCCATTCCAAATGTTTGATGCGGGGCTTGGAGACAGCTCAGGAGAAATACACTGAAATGGGCTAATTGGCAAAGCAGAAATCTGGAGAATGAGAGGTGATCAGGGAGGCCATGAAAGACATAAAGATGGCTTGGAATGTGAGGAAAGTGGAGAATGGGAAGTGTCCTGTCATAGCAGCCACAGAAAACAAGGAGAAAGTAATGGCAGGGAGAGAAAAGGAAGAGCAGCTGGAGCAGGAATATGGGAGAATCTGCGGTAATTCCCTACTCCATTTTGTGTTGTGCCACTTTTGAAGGTGTTACATTGCAAGTAGCAAGTTTTAGGCACAATTCGTGTGTCCCACAGTTTCAGAAATCTGCCTTTAGTTGGCCTGCTGCCCTTTGGAGTGGGATGACCCTTAGGAATGGGTTGGCCTTACAACTTAGCAGAGTAACTCCCTTCTGCCATCAGCAGGGCCTGGTCCTGCACCTATCCAAGTCAATTGGGACTTGTCCATTAATTTCAGTGGCAGCAGGATCAGGCCCACAGTTCAAACGAAGCATGCAGTCCTACAAAGAAACATCTTCTTGATATTTTTGGGGCAGGACCTGACCTTGAGAGTGCTGAGGTGGATTACACTGAAGTTGAAGTCTCAACGCTTGATCCTCACAGAGGTAATAAACTGTCCAGCCTCTATGGTTTATGTTTGGGAGCAACTCTGGGCCTGTTGCTGCTCCCTGACGCTGGCCTGGTGTTGGCAGCTGGGAATGGCAGGGTTGTGCTTTGTGTGCGTGACAGTCTCCTGCCAGCAGTGCTCCTAAACCTGGCTGATTCCGTGCCTCCTGTGCTGCTGTTCCTGCAGTCCTCCCTCCCCTGGGATCCTCCCATTCCCATCTCCATGAGGTCTGTGTGGAGCAGGGCTCCCGGCTGGAGCTGTGGCTCTGAGCACAAGGCAGCCTGCTCTGAAATATCCGTGTCAAAGAGACCACAGTCACTGAGGGCCACTTGAGGTTGCCCCAGGGTAAGATAATGGAGAGAACAGAAACCAGTGGAATTTCCTCCTTTGTAAGGAACTGGTTGAAGGGTCAAAGCTGTAATTCCCTTGTGATAGAGAAGGGAGAGCAGTGTTGATCAGCCTCTTAGCTTGGAGAGGCCTGGAGAGCATCCTGGATTTTGTGGCACCTTAAACAGAGACATGAGGATATTGATGCCCAGATAACTTTGTCCTCCTCCCTGCAGTAACCAGACCTCAGAGCGTGGGCTGAGGTACATCTGCAGCCCTGAAGGAGAATTATCCTTGGAAATTTATTCAGCACCCAAATGCCCACTTCAATCATTCTGTGTCATCTGGAGAACTCCAATGCCATTATGGCCTTGTGCTGAAAGCTGTTAAACCTTTCAGAAATTTGCGAAAACTCCAAGTTTTCAGAGTGAATAAACCCTGCAAGAGAAGTTTACGCTCTGCTCTTGCATCTTTGCTTCTGCTGAATGAGAAGAAGACTGAGGAAGAAATGGATAAATTTCCTTCTTCCTGGTAGGAAGGACTAGTCACTTATTTCAGAGACCAAAGACATGATTGTTTAGTTGGTAGCACAGATGTTTGGGCAAGAGTGCTCACTCTTCAAGCTTGGCAGCCAGGTTCTCCCAGAACTGCCAATCCTCCTGTCCTTTCTTCACTTCCTCCTGTCCCTTCTGTTTTCACTTCCTGCTGTCATTCATCACAGAGTTTTCCCTGTGTTTTAAGCATGCTGTTTACCCACCTCTGCTAAATTCTGCACTCAGGGACCAGAGTTGTTGTACTCTTTTTCAGAATAGGGCTAATAGCTGTTTCTGAGTGTGCTCTACACAATACAATGGTGTAGAATAGTAAGATATGATAGTGTATTATTTAAATTTAAAGCCCTATTAAATTCAAGATCAGCATCTATAAAAATAGCCTTTTCATCCCATTACCTATAACACTATTCCTGTATATCAGACTGAGTAATAAGATAGTATCTATGCTCTGTGGACAGAACCCCTTAAACCATGAAATAATGTTTACTGTAGTGTGTAAACGAGATCAGATTATTTTAATTGAGTGCTGCCTCGTGCTACAGACCTGTGCATGGCACACAGATCACTGATGGATTCTGTAAGACTCAGCTGTGCTGGGGGATACAGAGGTATGAACAGTTCCCTGAACAGTTCCCTGGTCGACACTGTTGAGTGCTTTGGTTATGGAAAGGGAAACTGCACTGCAACTGTTTAATGTGTTCCTCTTTGAGAGCATCCTGAGGATGCTGCTTTAATAGAGGGAGTTGTATGAAACAAAGTTATTTCTTGAGCTCTGCACTGCCTATCACAATGAAAACAGGATGAGATTTATTCTTGGGAGAAGAGAAGCATAGCCAAGTGTGTTAATATTCCCTTGTAATTATCATGTACACCCACAGAGAGAATTTGGCCCCAGGACTGCCACTGATACTTCTGCTGCGTTGGTGTTATTGTAAGGTTTTGTTTCCAGTCATAATATTCTTTCATGTCTGTCTGTGGGTATGACCAGCCTTTCCTAGGGAACAGACCTTTCAGATTATCCCTTTTATGCTTCTTTCGATTCCTCCTATTTTCTGAATGAAGACAAAGCAAATCACATTTACCTTTTCTGTGGGCACACATTGCTCATCCAGCAGCTGCACAGAGTCTGATTCCTTCTGCCTTTTGAGAAACTCCAGATTTCTTTGATCTCTCTGGCCTAACCTCAAATTAATTTATCTTTCCAATCATTTCTTCCTCCTGCCACTGTTGTCAGTGTCAATATTAATGTTCTCAGGAGCAGGAGAATCATATTTTGTGCACTGTGAAAGGCTACTGCAATAAATGCTGCAGTATCTAAGCTGTAACTGTGACCTTTATGTCACTTCTGGGAATTGGGATTGATTGAATGTCACTTCCAAACAAGTTGAAATTATTGTAGAAGGATGTACATCTTGTCTCTCTCAGTAAAGAATTACTTACATTTGAAACCACTGTTTTACACTGTTTTTCCAGTCATGTCAGAGCTAGCTGGTCATTTCTGGAATATTTCTTTCTGGAATTATTAAATTCAATACTTAGCAAGTTTGTATGCTTGACAGAAATACAGTGCTCGTCTTTTCTGAAGCTTAGTTGTGAAAAAAGATGGCAAGGTGATTTAGACCCTTTATTATTAATCTGAGCAAAACCAAAGGCAGGGGCTAAAGTAAGATCAGGAAATATCCCTAAAGTGCCAAGGGAGAAGCTGCTAAGCATGGCTGAGAAAGAATATTCTCCTTCTTTTACTTTAATATCTGCTTAATTATCTGCAGGGTGGCAACATTAAAAACTTAATGGGAACAAAATGTCAAATCATCCAAGTAATTTCTCCTGGCACATTTTTTCACTGCTGAAATGACTTTTGGAAGATTAACAAAGGAAATAACATGGGCAGTGGCATTATATCACAATATAATGGAATGGGTATGACTAAAAAAAAAAGCAAACTAAGGAAATGCCTCCAACCAAGTTCTTTGCACAGAATCAGTAGGAGTAGATTTAGGACTGTAAACCTTGTAAAAAAGAGGCCTAAACAAAATGAGCAATCTTCTATTAAAATTCCAATTGGATTAATTCTTACTTCTCTGGAAACTGAATTGATCATTTAAGCAATAGGCTGTAAGCATATGAAATATGCCTTGAGATCTTCAAATTATTTTGCAAAGAAATTTCATGCCAAAGCTGCAAGTTTGCAAGCTGTGATGAGATGCTTTGGGAAATCAGAATGTGGTGCCAGGGACACTTGGGTTCTCCAGGGCAATGCAGAACAGTAACAGTCCTAACTCTGACTCTGCAAATCCTTACGTCTGAATTCTTTAAATGTTGGGGTATTTTAATAGCTAAACTACAGGATTCTGTATCCAGAAATGTGGATTTTCTTTCCAGTTTTTTGGAGAGAGGCAGCAACAATTTATATTTTGTTCTATTTAACTTTAACTAGAAAAATCTAACTTCTTGGTTTGTTGAAGGTCCACAGAAACTGGAGGTGATACTGGTAGAATTCTGAGGTTTCCTAAGAGACTGAGTTTAACTGAAAGGAGTGAATGTTTCTGAAGTGCTTTGAGATCCGTGAACAGCAAACTCCTGGACCCTGCCAGCACAGGCCTTTACAGCAAGTGAAGAAAGTGGTTTTAAATGCACAGTTCTGGAGCACTTTGATTGCCCAGGGATTTTTAAACTACAGCCATACAAAAAATCCAGGAGATTATTCTAATCTCCTACTAGCCAGAAGTTTATGCTGACCACAGAGAAAATGATTGTTGCTATTTTCAGGCCTTTAGACAAGGCTCTGCCCAAAAGGAGACCTTTCCCAGACAGCACTAAATGGAAGCTGTGCAGTGTGAAATCTGCAGATATTCTTCTGAGACATTTCACAAAGCACAGCAATTTAAATTTTTTTTGTGCCTTTAAGATTTAATCAGGCTAGTTGCCAAAAGGGGTTGTAGTTAGCCTTCCAAGTGATAGATCTCCTCAGGTCTAGGATCCTTAGAACAAATTGAAGAAGCTCTTCAAAGTGATCCAGAGAAACTGTTCTCTAGTGGTAGATGTCTCTGTAAAATTAAAGCAGTATTGATTCAAGTTCAGAGAAAGATTATTAGAATGTTGAAGTCAAATTTAGAAAGGGAGGCAGATTTTCATCATCATTTTTACACAGAAGGAGACGTCCTTCTCTCAGAGCCTCACGGGCTGGGTTTGGGGAGGGGTTGTTCTTGCTCTTTCACACAGACTCCACAGGCTCATTGCTGCTTATGGAGCTACTTCCTCTGAACGTAAAACAGTGTGTTCTGTTTGTCTGAGGAGCTTTTCATAAGGCAAATAAACAAACAAAGAAAAAAAAAAAAGAAAAATACAAGAAATTGATTCTCTGCCAATACATTTTCCAGCTCCTGAACAGAAGGGGACTGAAACAGTTTATAGTGAAATCAGAAAAACTAATAATGGTAAGTAAGCTAGTGAAAAATTAAACACTTTAAGGAAGCATTTGTGTAGAGGTTAGGGATAAATTTGTGACTGAATATTTTATAAGATAATATTTAGACTGCATATTTAGAAGATGAGTGCCATAAAAAAGAAGAGCTGCAAGTCACACAGGAACATACCAAAGTGCAGCTACAAAATCACAGGAGCTGATAAATTGTATAACACCTTCAGGGTTCCTCATAAATCAGTGATATTAATGTTTGTAACATCTCCTTCCTCAGCCCATTTGTGCTGTATCTGCTGAATATTTGGGCCATGCATCTGGATCTGAATCCAGAGCTGAACGTGCCCCATTAGGGATCAGGATTCTTCGTCCTGTTACCTCAAATTGCTCCAGAGAAACATTTGTCTCTTAACCGAGCACGTTTGTCTCATGCTGTAAAACGTTCCATTGGCTTTGGATGTAACCCCAGCAGATACCTCTAAAGCCTGCAACAACAGACTCGAAAAGCCTTTAAAGCAGTGTGATCCTTTCGGCAGCTCCTCTGACACAGACGTGAGTGTGGGCAGGAGCAGCTTGCTGGCAATTACTGTCTGTAAATGTTCTGGCACTAATGAGTTCAGAGACAGTGGGTTAAAAGAGGGTTATTTCATCACAGTTTGTCAAAGCCTAAATCGGAAAGGATTTCCTCTCCTCTCTTTGTGTAAGGAAGTCTAGGTTTGTAAATATTAGGGCTGCAAACTGTTCGCATTTTGTCCCCATTCAGGCTTTGCTGTGTGCCATTTTTAATTTTTGATTGTTGTGCTTTAATTTTCTATTTTTTCTATTTTATAAGGCATTTCCCACCTCTGAGACAATATTCTGTCTCCAGGGAATCTTTTCTGTGAGGGTCTCCACATATTTAGAAAACATTACTTCATCTTCCCTTGTGAGGACTTGCATGGCAATTTTTATCTCCGTTTTACAGCTGAATAAACAGATTAGAGCATCTGTTTAAGGCAAAGTGTTCAGAGAGTGTCAACTGGCAAAGGAATTTCGGAATCCTTGGTGCTGTGCCTGTTGCTGTACTCATTTTTCACAGCCTTGCAGTGAAAATCAGAATATCTTTCACACTGAAGAGCGTGGCCGGGCACTTGATGCAGGACCACCATGAGATAAAACGGTTTATTTTTGGGCTGAACCCCAAGGGCACAAATGTTCTGAAATGTTCTCTGGTGGGTGTGAAGTGGACCTATAAAAAGCTGCAGGAGCTGCTGCATAGCCCTCACCTGCTCTGCCCAGGTGTGAGGGTGACTGTCACACCGTTCAGCAGCCCGGGTTCTGGCACCACAGGATGTGTTAAATGCCAGAAGGATGTAAACTCCAGGCTGGTACAGCAGAGCTGAAATTCAAGGAGCACTTTGAAGGCTGCAATACCATAAAGTGGGAACTGCAGTGAAATGGGCTGTGATTGAAAGACTGAGCTGAATTAGCCAGAGGATCTGCAAACACCCCTTAATCTTGCAGTCCACCTGCTCTTTTATGCATAACGTTCGACCGCTTCAGTTATTCTTGGAAACACGGTACCAGTTTATTGTTTCAATCACGTCTGCTTTTCCTGACTGATGCACAGGAAAAGTGTTTCAATTAGATAAGCAGTGCATCACCCAGCAGTGCAGGGCTACGTTACCCTCAGTGTGACACTACCTTGGATTTTTCACAGGCTGTGTGATTGTGAGGTGACAAAGTGTAAACACAGCGGAGGATCCCTATGAAATACTCTATCTACTTGAATATATAGATTAATATAAATGTATTAAATGATGCCAATTGTGAAAGATGTTGAACATGACTAACGGGTGCAGAATTTGATTTACTATTCTATTTGTTGAGATTTTTGAGCAAAAGCCCAGGAGGACAACCTGCTTCAGGAAGGCAATGATTCAGACAAACGTGTCCTTGGGGAAATTACATGAGTTTGTCAGTGACACAGTTTGACAGATTTAACCCCTAAGACCTATGTAACATTTTATTATTATTTGTTAGTAGGTAACTATTGTGGTTTAATTAGAATTGAGTGCTCCGTAAGCAGTTTTGGCAGATGAAGGGGTTGTCTGTGCATTCCAGAAATTGTGTGCACTAGAGAGGAAGCTGAAGAACTGTCAGTAGTTGGGATGTCTGATGCAATTCTTTGTGGCTGAGCTAAAACATTTTTCCTTTCATTTTTCTGCCAACTCTCCCTGCTGTCCCCAGTAAGGCAGATGCCATAGCAGTAACCAACTTTTGTATTTTGAGTTCTACAGCTATTGCTTGTCCTCATCCAAAATCTGCACTATGAATCCATGGTGCTGATAATGCTCTGAGCTTTCCCGAGCCCCAGGCCTGTGGCAGAGCGCTGAGCATCTGCCGTTATTCCTTTTCTATTTTCCTGGTGCTGGCTGTGTTCTCTCCTGCTCCTACCATCTGAGTGCCTCCACCACACTGTGCGTAAGGCTCCCCACCCTCCCTGCTGTGTTTTCCTCGTGCTGAGTGCCAGGACTCAGGAGGTGGTTTTACATTAAAGATGGGCAGAAGCAAACTGTCAAATGCACATTTCAAACCCCAGAAGACCTGCATGTGGTTAACTACAGCTCATTTACAGTGGGAAAAGCAGATCATTTGTGAAATTCCAGTCTAGTCAGGTATATTTTGATCGAAAGTCAAATAATATCAGTCTCTGGTTGGATGGATGCTGGATTTCCTCTGCTGTAATGAGAGTTTAAGGAGGATGCTGATGACTTTGTCTCTGTAAGCGACTCTGAGATAAGAAGTTGTCCGTGCATTGTTACTGAAAGGTTAGTTTAATTCAGAAATATATTTAGTGTTCAGGATGGTCACCCGGGTATTGTTTTAAAACCTTTTCTAGAGCAATGGGCTGTTACTTTAGTATTTTACATAAAATACCAAAAACTTCAAGCCTCAACTTTAAATCAGGCCTTACATCCAAACGGCAATTTGGAGAACGGTCACAGTTAGTGCCACTCAGGTCAGTAACACCTTTGTCTAAAAGTCCTTCAGGCTTACCAGGATGAACTAATTTCTTTAAAATTCTGCTTTCTATGATTGCTCTGCAAAAAGGCCAAAGCATATTGTGAGTCAGGAATATCCAGCCCAGTCCCAAAGTTGCTGCTTTTTGTTCAGAAAGAAGTGATATGGTCCAAAACTCAAGCAAAACAGGCAATTGTCTAAATCAACAGCCTGCCAAGAGCGATAAAGCGGCCGTGGCTGTGCTGCCTCCCCTGCCTGTGCTGGAGCCCCGCAGCCCAGGCTGGCAGCTCTTCCTGAGGGAGGGTCAGGATGTGTCACACATGAGTTTGGCCGCCTGGGTGGAGGCTCTTTCAGGCGTGATTTATTTCCATCACACCTTTCATCTCCCCAAGGGGCAGTGGGGACAGGAAGCCCAAGCATCTCCATGCTGGTTCTTTATCTCAGCTCCAGCCCTTCCCTCAGCACTGATCCCAGTTCTTGGGGTAGCACAGTTCCATTCAGGGTGCTGAGAAGAGCTAGAGCCAGCTCCAGCTCACAGATTTCCTTACGTTTTTCCAGGACGCTTCCTGTGGAAGATGAAGTTACAGGCACATTCCTGCTCCCTCAGTGAGCTCTGTCTTTGCTGTGTGTCAGACCCAAAGCTCCCGAAGTCAGTGACAGGCTCTGCACTGATCTTATGTGCACTGGACTGAGCTCCTCTCCAATGAGGCTTACTGCAAGATAAAAATTCCCAGCTTCTTATTAGGAAAGTGGAAATCCAGCAAACAAAATGCAGAGCCAGCCTTTATGCTGCTAAGTCTGGAAAAATGAATTGGTCACTTGGAAGCAATTGCAGCAGTGAGACAGGAAATTCTAAGAGTCCTACAGCAACCAACAATGTACTATGGAAAAATAAATATATCCCAGTGGAAAGAGGCATGAGAAATCCCCATTGCATTCAGAGGTTTGGAACAAACCTATTTGAAATCAGCTCTAGCAATCAGGAAATCTGCTCAAATACTTTCCTGCTACTGAGCCTCAGGCTTAACACCTCCATCTTAGCCAGAATTTCCCACTGAATCCTTTTCCAGCACAGAAAGGACTCACAGGGTCTGGGCATTCATCGTGTTGTTCAGAACGCAGGTATTACGAGCACATGACAGTTGCAGGCAGTCCAAACCCATGCAAAAACTTGTCCCTTCTCCAATATAAAAACTCTTTGGATCTTCAGGTTTCTAGACATATTCTATGCTAAAGCCTGGACCTGTGAGACATTGATTCCAGAGCCAAATGCTTTCAGTAACTTCAGCCAAAAATCAGGCAAAGCCAGATGGTTTCAGTAAGGCACAAATATGCAGGGAGCTCCTGACCTTGCTTGAACTTCCAACGCAAAGCTGGATTACGTGCGTGCCCCGTGTCAGAGCTGTTCCCAAGCTGCCTGCCAAGGTTCCCTGATGGAAGCTACTGCTCCAGCAAAGGCTTGGCAGAACTGTGTGCGTCTGCACTTCAGCGCCTTCGGTTCACAGTCTGACATCTTGGCTTTCACCAGGGCTGGAGGTGGCTTGGAGGTGGGTTGACAATTGCAGCTGTTCGGGCACACATCCTCCTCTCCATAACCTCTAGCAACAAGAAATGCCAGAGCAGCTGGGGTGACAGTGTCCTGCTGTATGTACTCCTTTGTAAAATTGTGTTCTTTGGATTTAAAATCCCATCAACTACAGGCAATAGCAAGAGTTTAGATCCATCAGAAGTCCATAAAACAACCTACCTTTTTTAGGCTTGGGAATATTTTAGAGATCACCACTATCAGACCTTCAGCTCCGATTCCTTTCACAAAACATGGAGCTTGTTTTTTGCCCTGCTACAGAAGCTTCATCAGTTTTTCTGTGTGTCTAGAATCCAGCATTTCTCAGTTCCCCATTTTTGGCAGTAAGGGAAAGCTAGGTGTTATGAAAAATCTCTCTGTCCCACAGTAAAACCAGTAAAAAAGTAAAACCACCTTTTTTTTTTTTTTTTTGACAAGAACAAAATAAATAGATCGTGAAAAGATTGACATAGCAAAGAATCAGCAAAAGCACCGTATCATTGTGCCTTTATTTGTGGCTACCTGCTGGCTCCCCTGAGTGGTACCTGGTGGAAATCACCCAGCCTTCCAGCAGCACTTCCCTGGACACAGAGTGACAGTTCCTGGCAGAGCTGTGACACTCAGCTAGAAAGCCCTGCTGCTCTGGATCTGGGTGACAGGTAACAAGGAGGAGGGATGGCTGTCACTGTGACCTCGGAGCTCTGGGTAGCCAACATCCCGTTGTTTGAAGTCTGGAATTTACACAGAATTTCTCATTTCCTTCTTCCTGTGAGAACAATACGTTGTGACAGAGACTAAACGACAGCTTGTTAATACTTCACTTCATAAACCTTATGTATGGTTTTGTCCACTTAAAGCCAGGCTTTGATGTAGCACTGGGTCAGCAGTGGTTTTGTTCAATTCTCTTGGCTTTCAGGACACAAAAAAGCTTTTGTGTGTGTTCCATGTAAGGTCTAAGTTTGTTTCCTAGTGTCTAAACATATGTGGATCGATCCTGCCAAGCACTGAGATCAATTTGGTACTGAAATTGAGTTAATGCACTGGTGTGAGGTGCTGTAGTCACCTCAGGTTTTAATCCTTTGCTTAGGCTAAAAGTTCTGGGTAGAGAACTCCGAATGTACCATGCCAGAGACCTCCACCTGTGTTCGGTTTCCTTGTTACTTCTGCTGGCTGACAAGGGAGTTTCTAGAAGACTTCTCTTAGGGTCTAATAATGGTAGTAGTACTCTGCACAATATCCTTCATTTAGTGATTTCAGGGAACTTTTCAAAATTTGCGTAAGTGTTCTGCCTAGGGAAAACTGATTTTTTAAGTTGCTTTTTAAAAAATACATAATTAGAAAAAAAAATAGATTCAGAAGCTAACCCCCATTTATATAAAAAGTACTGGGAAGATTAAGCCACAGCCCCAGTCCAACCTCTTTGTTTTGAACATTAGATGAATTTTCTTGACACAGCCTCTCTCCAGTGAATCTGATACACTTTCCAAGAAAACACCCTTCAGGATTCAGCACTTACTTTTGTCACATGTGAAATATCTCAACAGAACATATAGGTGAGCACTTTTAACAAGCCTTTCAGTCATCTCCTAAAACTGGAGTTATTTTCAGAGGAGAAAGAAATATTTATGTTTTGGTATTTGAATGTATTCTGTGAAATTTCTGAATAGCTAAATCCACTTTTTTGGAAAAAACCCTATGATTCAATCTTAAAGTTCCCTGACCCTAAAAGGAAAGAGCTTGCTGGCCCTCAGGTTTTCATTGGGACCAAGCAACTTTTTATTAATAAAATGTCAGGTGTCTTTGCAAGATGTTATTTGGCCCTGAAAATTATATCCTCTTCTGGATTTCTGCAATACATTATTTTCCTGGCAAGGAATTGGATTAGGAAGTAAAATGCTGATCAGACCTTGCCTCTGAAAGGAAGACTCTCTTCTGTCCAGTAACAGCTTGTGCCTTCAGGAGAGACTTCTGCTCTAACACATGATCAGGAAAGCTGCCAAACAGGTCCTGTTCAATGTGGTCTTTGAAATGTCTGGTCTCACTCCTGTATTTGGATTAAACTGGAACTTGGATACTCCTTAAAGCCCAGAGCTTTAACTTTAGATGTAGATAGGAATTTTACATCATTGCAAAGTGAACAAAAACTTTAAAGTACCTAAATCTGTATTTTCTGGAAGGTAAAACTGGTCACGCTGCAAGGTGCCATTTCATAATTTATGCATTGTATTTTATTTTGCAGATTCTATGGAAAACAGGCATTCTGTAAGTATCCATTCTATGCAAGCAGTTAAATACAGTGACACGAGCTGAGCTGGTGTTCAGGTGTTGATTTGGTTTATTTGTGGCTCAGGACCTTTGCAGCACAGACACGGAGCAATCCCTTGTACATAATCTTACAAATCAGGCTTTCAATCCTGTGTTTATGGAATGGTCAGTTTTAGAAGTCTTTGGAAGGGGCTGGAGTCTGGTGGTGCTGGTGCACAAATAATGATCTCCCAGGAGTTCGTGTCGAGCACCTGCACAGCCTTGGACCTGTGCCACCAACGCTGGCAGGATGGCAAAGGTGAGGGGTGGCCGCTGTTCCCGGTGGACCTGAGGCACTGGAGATTTGCACATGAGAACTGCTAAACTGGTAAATGTGTCCCTGGGGACAGAGCTGTTGTTCCCGTCCCATCCGTGGGTCTCCAGGGTGTTCAGTGCCAGAATCTGCTGGGGATGTGCCGGCTCACACACATCCTGTGACTGGAATGACCAGAGGCGAGGTCCCTGCTAAGGTGTGAGCAGTTCAGCCAAGCAGGAACGGTGATCAGCCCAACCTGCAGGAGTCCCTTCTATTCCCTGTCTGTGCTGTTTCCTCCTGGGTTTGTTTTCATGCACGGGTAGAGCAGGTGGGATGACTCCAAGGGCTGGCAGTAACCTGAGACCTTGTAAGAGATCCTGAAGGCAGTTTTCATTGCAGACTACAAAGCTGGGTCATAGCTGGGTCCCAGCTACGCTGTTCTAACCAAGAAGTGGGAATAGTACCATCCACATATGGAGGATCTCAGTGAGAAAATGTGGAGTTTTGTGAAGGTTCTGTAGGTGGTGAACAGCCTCATAGTGCTAAGAAGCCAGTGACAAAATACGGGATTTTTTAAAATAGAAGAAATATGTTGAATGAGCTGTTACTCCGCTCTGAGGAGATGTGAGAGGCAGGGAACTCACATTTCAGGAGTACTTTTATGAATGTTAGATAAGCTATCAAATCCGACTCAGACTAAGCAGACGGTTGTTTTTTCTGCCACCCACTCTGTGACTTTGGAGCTTGTACTTAAAAAGAAAAAAAAGGAGAGCCTCATAAATAAGAATCACAATAGCGCAGTCTACGTCAGCTTATGGCATCCATTTGGGTTTTGAAAGGCTCCATCAGCACTCCCATCCCCACGGGACACTCAGGCAGCCCATTGTATTATTTACAGACACTGGCAGTGCACTGAAGGTCACAGATTGTGTTACAATAAACAGACTCATATTAACACAGGCCAGGAGGGTTTATAGTGTCATTGTCTCTCTTAGTTTAAAGGTTTGTTTTTATTCTTTGCTCTCGGTTTTCTAAAAATATCTTGAGCAGAACCCTCCCCTGGGTTATACCAGGCATTCCTTGGAGAGTCAGGCAGAAGAAAGTTTGTCCCTGTCCGACACAAAAAATGGCCAAGGGTGGCTGTGACAGACATGAGGTGTAAGCTCAGGGAGGAGGTTTTGTCTTCTTTCTACAGCCTACATAATTTATAATGGACATGAAGGTTTTTTACTGTTTTCCTGTGGCCAAAAGTGAGTAAAATATCTCTCCATGGAAGTATAATAAAAAGTCCGTGCAAATACACTGACCACCCTGTGTGAATCACTTGCATAATTAATTGGGCTATTAGAGCTTGCTAAACCAGACAACCTATGAAGTAATGTCAGACTCAAGGCAGAAAAGTGTCAGCTGAGGGCAGTGTTTTCTTTGTGTTTCTTTTATTATTCTCATGTTAACAGTAGAAGGGTAATAAAAGTAGTAATTCTGTAAAACTAATTTCATTTTCAGAAACACCCCAGAGAAAAGTCAGTTTTATAACACTTGCACATCTTGCTTGACTTTTCCCAGAAGTTGCCTTATTCAGTTCATGTCTGAGACATTGTCCCCTCCTTAGGTATACTGTTCATGTATTAGCGTAATAACTATTCCTTTTTCAAAAATATTAGTGCTTTTAAGGACACAGCAAAAAAACAGAGCCTTGGCTTCTGCTTCTTAAATTCCCGCTTCTGTTTCCGATAAAGCCTGTGACAAAAAGCAGCACCATCCCTCTTTGGAACTCTCCAAATAAGTGACCTAAAATTGGACTGGATAGATTAATTTCTTTACAGATTTTCCATTCCCTCTGTTTGCCTTTCAACAATTTACAGGCCGCACAGATGAGCACAGAAGAGGCAGGGAAATACCAAGGTGCTTTTTATCATTATTTTCTTGCAACTGGTTCTCTTTCAGTAGCTCATTTTCACACATGCTTAACTGTGATGTGTGTGAGAGGTTTGGTCCAAACGAGGAGTGGTTGATCCTACTCGTGAAAAGGAAAATGCTCCTTATAAAGTGATCAAGTGGCTTAAACTTCCTCCCCAGCTGTTCTGCTTCTTGATAGCCAAATTAAGTGTTTGGCTTGAGGTGAAGTTGCTTTTGATCTGCTGCTCCCTTGCTTTGTGGGTGGAAGGGGCCTTCAGGAGCCCGGCTGGGCAGCTGGCATCTTAACCCCGTGGAGTGCCAGATGGATTGCTCAGCTGGAGTGACCTGTCAGAAAACTTGTACAGTTCCACTCTGTTTAGGAAGTAATAGATGTTCCAGAAGTGTGAGACAAAGGACCACAGCAGACAGGAGTGTTTTGCTAAGAGCTCTGTTTTCAGGGAGGATATGCAGCCTTTTTATTTCAGTAGTGGTGGTGGAGACTCATCAGATCCCGATGTCCTTTTAACTCCCTAAATTCCAATAACGTGGCTTCCAGCACTCAGATAAAATCTGTTAATGCTCAGTTCTGCATCGCTCTTCCAGACACCACAGGCAGAACAGAAAACTGCACTGTGGAGAAGGAAAATGTAGCAAATCATTTTAATGGTTGCTAGTTCTGCTTTTGTGCATTTGCCCCTAGTTTCTGTCAGAATAAATATAATCCAGCAGGGAAATTAAGGAACTTTGCTTCTTGAGTTCAGGCTTTTAGTAAACACTGTGTACTGACACAGGTGCATTGAAAGTGTTTGTATTATGTCAAGAAAGGTGGTGTATTAGAAAAATAATCAGCCAAAGTTTGAATTATTTGAATTATATAAAGGCTCAGCTGCAGTACAGGTTGTGACTGATTTGCACTCCAGAGTACCTTGAACCTGAATGTCTTGGATTTCTAGGTAATTTAGAAAGGAACCTAAAGTTTTATGTCAGGGGTTGCTTCCCTCCATCTCCTCTGTTTCAGAAATTTGTATCTTAAATGCCATCCATAGGAAGTATTTGCAAAAGAAATGAATTACTTAGAGAGGAACTGGGAGGAGGTTTCCTTCCTGAAATCAGAGCTGGCGATCTTTCTAAGTTATTTAATGGTCCCAGTTTCTGAAAACATATTCAAGGAAATATCTTGACAATGAGATAGCCACTTCGCCAAACACTAATTGGTATTGTGTCAAATTTACCTCAGCAGCGCGTTCTGACTTCATATCTCCTCCTCTCCTGCTACCTCCTAGACGTGTTTGTGTGTTTGTTTGGTTCTGTCCTAGGGGTTCAGGACTGGCAGTACATGAGGACAGTGTGTACTTTTAGCTGCCTATTTGTCCAACCTCCGCATGTGCCCTCTGAGACAGAAACCTGTACAATTTACATCTCTTTGGGGGAATTTCTAGGTGTTACTCATCTACTTTCTCATCTTGCTCAAGTGATCCCAAAGGTATTTCCTCAGTGTGGAAGGAATTCACGCTGCCAGCTCCAGAGGGGGACCTGGCATGTGTTTAACTGTGCACAGTAACATGGCACAATAGTTTCAGACAGGAAAGGAAGGTGAAGGATGTGTCCATTTAAAATTGGGGAGGGGGGGATTTCAGGCAGTCAGGATATGAAAAACAAGGTGATACTCTGAAATAAACACTGAATTATAAACCAGGAATTCCTCTGACTCATGGGGCAAATCCTTTGGGGGTAAGTCCACAAAAGGAATGAGGCGCCTCGGTGCTGACAGACTAAATTGTTAGGTTAGAGGCCACCATGAACCCTGGGCAGAAATTCGTTGGAGGGAGACTTACTTTGGCAACCGATGTCAGGAAAGACTTGACAGTTGCAAAGCCCCAGTGGACAGAATTATTTCTGTCATAGAATGTAAAAACAATGAAGTTTGGGACCTGTGTCTGCCCATTCCCATTGGCTGGTGTAGAGGACTGCTCTGCCTGCACGCTGCCCTCTGTGCTCGCCAGTGCCAGGACTGTGTCCCTGCTGTGTGCCAGAGATAACCTCTGGCACAGAACATGGTGTCCAGAAATCAGCTGCTGCACGGCTCCCTGTGAGATACCAGCCCTTAGGGAAAGGTTTCCATTCTCCTGGGGCTGAAGCTGGGGTCTGACTGTGGCAGCTGAACATCTCCTTGTAAATAAGGGATCTGACTTCCAGATGTGTTAAGTGCAGCAGTTCCCTTAAAAATCCAACTTTGATCAGTAAGCACCCATTACAGATGTTGGTGATTAACAGTTTTGTGGTCTAGCTTGTAATTGGTACTCTAAATCTCCCACTGTCTTCTTTTTCTATCTGATGAAGATAACACTAACATCTCCCCAGAGAAGAGTGAGTATTTATTAGCTCACTGTAGAGGGTTCTAAGGACAGGACAGAGGGCAGGGGCACAGTTATACTCACACCTTGGTTTTTTCTCTTTTGCTCTTTTTGCCAACAGAGAATATATGGGCATCCTGATGCTACCTAGAACAGTCACCTCAGAGATCAGCTGGGAGAAGAAAACAAGCCAAGATGGAAGATGTTGCAAATGTGTCAAAGGCTTTGCAGCAGTTATTTATGAGTTTGCCAGACTCGTCTTTTCAAAGTTTATTTCCTTAGGGGGAACAATAGAGATGTTCCTAAAGCATTTAATGGGAAAAAATTACGAATAAAAATTCTCATAGGAAAGTGGCTCTAGAAACCACTGACCCAGGTTCTCATCTGTAATTTCTCCTGCTAATGCAATTTTGCCTTTTTTTGCCTCCAGTTCATCACGCTCTAAGGAAACAAAGGGGGAGCTACAGCTGAGGAAATACATTTCTACAATGCAGCAACTACTGATACCAGTAGGACATAGAAATATCTAAGCTTGCTTTAAACTCGCTAAGTTGGTTATCAGCGCCACTACTGTGGCAGAACAGAGCTCAGCACAGCGTGGCCAGCCATGGATGTGCCTTGATCTTGCAGCGTGTGCTGAGCTCCCTGTGCTGCAGCAGCTGGACTGCTACCAGGCTTGGAGCCAGCTCAGTGATAACCCACAGGGATGTGACACTGCAGGGAGGGCCTGAGGGAAGAGTGAGCTCCGGGCTCCCTAAAAACTTGAATAACTGTTCAGAGATTCAGGCTTTACCGAGTGCTTCTATCAGAGGCACAAACAGTCTTTATTCTTCGCTAAATTGCTTTTCCCCTTTAAAAGTTCTGATGTTTGTTGGTTAATTGGATGTGATGGTTCTTCAAGAAGTGATTGTCCATCACAGTTATTTTGGATGATAAGTCTTCATTGAGTGGATATACTACACCCAGGTCAGTGAGTTTGTTCCTGAAAATCCTGTTATGTACAATCCTTATTCCTTTGATTTTAGGAGAGATCTGAAGTTGTACTTGTGCCCAGTTTGTCCAGTATGGAATTCTATACCTCTCCTTTTTCTCTGTAATGTGATAAACCACTAACATGGATTTAGTTTGGACACAGATCCAATCCTGCAGCCCATGTTTATCTCAGCTCCATTCGTTTAAAAAAAAAGAACACAAAACAAAAGAGAAAAATATTGTCCCCAACCCCTTAACCAGCTGGCCTTTGACATTGCAGTTGTTCTCCTTTTCTTACTGCAGATTAAATTCCTACAACATCTGGGCCACAGGTAAGAAGGATCTCATTTTAATTAGAAAAGAGTGAAAAAGAGTCTATGGGTTTGTATATACATACATAATTACTGCTTTAAGCATTGCACCAAAGATACAAAACCAACAAGAAACACAAAAGGGGTTTATATCCTCCATTCCAAATGTTTAAATTTTCAAGCTCCAGTTGCTGATTAATATCTCTAATTTATTGTTCCCTGTGCAAATGTTGTTTGTATCATGAGCCTGTCACAACTGACTGACTTCATAGCTCTCTTCTGTTGGCAAATGTTCTTTCAGCATCCCGTGAGTGTCCATGCAAATGCGTTAGTATAAGGAATGTGAAAAGGTATTTTAATAAAGAAAACTCTGAGTTGAACTTTGCACTGGATCTTGCACATTCATGTTGCAATGAATGCCTGTGAAGTTTTTTATTCGTGATGAGCCACAGATCCATCGTATGGGTTGGCATTTGGAAGATGCCCTCTCTGCAACAGATCCCAGGCACTTCGATCTGGAGTCGTGAACCCAATTAACAGCAGGTAAATGCACTAAATTGCTTTAAGAACAGAGTGGGGGAGTGCTTGCATTCATATAAGTCTTTTACTAAATTAGAGAGGTAAAAATTATTTTGGATTTAGTCTAATTCAGGTTGTTTGCCCTACTGAGACGTGTGAACTGTCCATTTCTCAGAGTGCTGCGCACTGCTTTGAGCCCTTCTGTTTTGTCTTGCAGATAACAAAAGTATCTCAGAGTATGGGACAGGAGACCAGCAGAGATCGCCAGTGAAGACAAGGTAAATGGGCCCCTGAGGAAACAGCTACACAAGGAGTCCTGAAATGAGCATGTGCCAAACAAACCCCATTATCCCCTTGGAAATATTCGGGAAATAAGTCTTGAATCTGTTACTGAACAAATCAAAGCTCAGGTTGGAGCTCAAACAATACATTATTGAAAACAATAACCAAAAAAATGCGATTTCTGTGTTGTCACCAAGTTGAACTGAGCAAAGAGAAAATGAGGTGTGCCGGTAAATATTTACTTTCTGAGCAGAGTAAAGGGAGGCCACATGCCCGGGTCCCTTGTGCCATTCCCTATCGGAGCAGTTCCGCCGCATCCCGCTCCGCTCAGCGTGCTCGGGAGGAGCCTTACCCACCCTGGGCTGGGGGTAACTTTGGACTATTTTCCCTACAGCAGAGTAGAGGCTTTAGGGGTGAGACACAGGAACGCTTGAGTCAAGTTCCCTCCGCGGTCCCGGCCGCGTTCCCGGCCGCGGTCCCGAGCGCGGTCCCGAGCGCGTTCCCGAGCGCGTCCGCGGCGGCTCCGCGGGGCCGGTCCCGGGCTGACCCCTGGTGGCCGCCGCGGGCACTGCGGGGACCGGCCCGACTCCTTTACCCCGAACAATAAATCGAGCCGGGGCACTTTTTGACTTTTTTGTTCCTGCGGCTCCCGCCCGCCTCTTCCCGACCTCGGCCACTCCTAAAGAGCCGTGTCCTAAAGCAGTGCAAACCTGCCCACCGAGGCTTCTTCCCCTCTCCCGCAGGGTACTGGAATTGTTTGTGAGTGCTGGGGCACCGCTTTGAGCACTTCCTGATAAACCTCAGCATCCATTTACTTTTCTGCCGTGTTGTTCCACCTGCTGCTTTGTGAGTTCGGTTCAAGTTCTTTGTGCTGCAGTTCATCACTGAGCTGTCTTGAGCCCCAGCTTTTTTGGGTGGGGAGGTGATGCTGCCAGACTGAGTACAGCCCATCTAGTGCAAGGGAGAGGGCAGGCACAGGGAAAAGAAAAAGTTTGAGAAAAACAGAGGTATCAAATGGAAAAAAAACCCCCCACGAATTAAACTAGAAATCAAATTGAACGCAATAAAGTAGCGGTACAGATTTAAAATGCTGGCACATTTTGTTGTTTAGAATTTTGAGGCCTCTCTGAATAGGTGAAAGCAGAATAAACAGCACTTCTGTGGTTATTTGGGAGGTAATAAGCAATTTGTCATGTCTAAGGAATCACAAAAAGTGGGGCTTATTGCCTTCACGCTTTGAAATGATCCACTCTAAATGACAAGTGCTCCCATTAGAGAGTTGAGCAGTCAGGAGAATGTGGCTTGCATGGGAGGTTTCAGCTAAATGTGAGCATTTATATTTATATAGGTAATTTATTTTCTCACCAGCCACAAACATGCTGAGTGGGAAGGCTGAAAAAAATTCTCACCGTTGCAGGAAATAATCACTGTAGTTAAATTTTAAAGGTAATAGCGAAAGAAATCACAGTTTCCTCAGGGAGGGAGTCGCTGCAAAGTCTGATGACAAACAGAGGAACAGCGTGAAGCCGAAATGAAAGGTTGAGCACAAAGCAGCAGAGGGCAAGGCAGACACTGCAAAGGCTCTCAGGCTCTGCCCCCATCAACCTGGGTCTGGACTGTGTGTAAAGCTCTAATGCTGATTGTTAGAAATGGACCTCACACTGTTCTGACCACATTCCCGTGGTTCGGAGGAGTTCAGATCCAACAGGTATTAGAGGAGAAATCCCACAACTAAACTGTTACGTATAGTAAAGCTAGAATCTGCCTCTGAAATGAATAAATTAGCAATATATTTCTGTGTAATCCTGAAAGTGTAAGAGTGGGAAATGCAATCAGGGTCTCCTTTGGGGCAATGACAAAAAATATAACAATTTTTTAACCAAACGAAAATCAAAAGTGACCAGTGTGACAGTTCATTGTCCTCTGGTTACTGCCCTGATTTTTCTGTAGTTGTCTTTTTGTTTTAATGTTTTACTGAGGAGATAAAAGGAGATCTTGGAATGAAGGCTCATTACAGCAAAGAGAGAAAGTTAAAAGAAGATAAAAGGAAAGATAGAGGGGACTGAGCAGGGCTGATGGAGAGAAATCCTCCAGACTGCGGAAGGTTTGGGAAGAAACAACCCATCAGTCCAGTCACCTTAAGAGCTCCACACTTCATGGTGTTGGTGATGCTCTGGGAAATGTGCTGGGACGGAATCAGCGCTGTGGAGGGGGCTTGTCCCACACATTCCTGTGTTTGTCATTGTCAGGTGAGCACCAGCAGAAGCAGGAAAGAGATGTGTTGACAAAAAGCCCTGTTGCAGTTAATGGCACCATTCACGCAGGTTCATTTCTGCTGCTCCCAGCGTGTCAGTGCTGCGTGGGGAGTGGAGTCCTGAGGCACCACGGGGCCTGGGTGAGGACCAGCCTGGGAATGTGGGCTCAAAGGAAAACATCCTATTGCACTGTTACTCAGCTGGCACAATCCAAGCCCTGCTGAGTGCTTGCAGAGGAGCTGCGACTGCTGAAACCACCTGTTTCCACAAAGCCCTGTCAGCTCTGCGTAGGGAGAGCTTGGCTTTAAATCCTCTGCACTGCCTTGTTGTTTATTCCTTTTTTAACTACAGGCAGAGCCAAGTCTCCACTGTGACTGACACAGTTTCACTTTGCAAATCAATGAGACAGCGCTACAAGGGCAGAGGAGTCTTTCCTGAGAACCTGTGTTGCTCAGAGCCCTGAGTGGGTGCTGTCCTCCTGGAATTCACCGGGGCCAGACTCCTGAGCTCCCTGGGGCTCTCCCACCCTCCCAGCCTGTCTCCTCGGGGGACCTTCTGGAGTGCTCCAGCCAGCTTAGGAAACTCTGCCTTGTGTGGGGATAAGAGCTTCCAGGGCAGTGATGAAGAGGGCTGCTGGTGTGTCCCCGGGAGCAGAGGGGACAGAGGAGCTGACAAAGATGGGACAAAGATCAGAGCTTTGTCTTAAGTGGGCTGAATCATGGTATTACTGGAAGGGGTGAACTTGGCATCCCTGCTTGCTAATAGGCTGTGAGAGTGAAATAGGAGAAAAATTTGTCAAGTCTATTAAGACGCAGTCGGAGTGTAAGTCAATTAATGAAAATTATAGCCACATGGGTTATTAAAGTAACATGAGATTGTCAATAGAAAATATAGATTGCTTTTGAATAATTTAAAATTATTTAAAGCATGATGAAAATCTCACAGTCTCCCATAATGCAAAGCTTAGGTTTGATTTTATTACTCTTTGAGGGTTTTTTTAATATTTTTGTTTCAACTTCGTGCTGATTAAAGGAACAGGAGTTTTAAAGAGCAAGATATTCTTATTAGGAATGCTGAGAGCTGCAGTAGCTGTTAGGAAGCAGAAGGTCAGGGGTGGCTGGAGGTGAGCTGTGATTCTGCAGGGTGATCCATGGCAGAGCTGGAATCACAGAAAGCCAAGGGTGTCTGAATGCAGCCCTTGCACACAGTGATGGATCACATTTTCTAGGCACCTCCTCAGGGCTGCAAGAACCACTCCGAATGGACTTAGAGCACACATTGGCACTGTTGAAAAACTGGTTCCACCTGTGAATACTGAGCCTGAGCCTCCCGATGATCTGTCCACTGTGGCCAGGAGTTGGGGACTTTCAGGCAGCAGGGAGGGGAAATTTGCAGCCTTCTGAGGAGAGATTCATGTTGCTCCCAGGGAGCTCGGGGACCGGTTGATCTCTGCAGAAGGATGGTATGTTCAGCATGACTGAAGGTATTAGCTGGCTCAGCCCTGCAGCCTCAGAACATTGTGTACACTGCAGAAATCCAGTTTAGTCATGGCTGGAGGGAGGCAAGGGCTGCTCTGTTAGAAACAACCTGACACACACCTGTGCTTTGTCAAACAAGGAACAATGAAAGGGGTGTCTTTAATTATCATTTCCTTTTCCTTTTTTTTTTTTTTTGGGTGAAGCTGATCTTTTCCCACTGAGCTGCTTCCTTTCTGACTGTTCCAGAATGAATCACACAGCCCTACATGTCTATCTGTATTCCCAATGGGACTGTGGAAAGCAAACCTGACTAATGTCCCCTGCAAGGAGAAAATGATAATTGATGCTTTTTAATTACAAGTTTCCTGCATTATGGTCTAGTTTTTCAGCTTATAATCATTAACAGTATAATAGAGACTTAGGTAAATTGTTGCCTTTTCCTCTCTTGTAGCATATGTAGGTCAGATTTTCATGTGTAAGGGTTATTATCTCTGACACACTAATGAGAGCGCTGGCTGCTGACAAAGGTCGCATCTGTGTTTTCTTCCTTGCGTACAAACATGCAGAGGGCTGTGTGCTCCTGATTGCTCTGTCTCCCAGAGTCATTCCACTGGTCCAAAATCACTTGGTGCTTTTCACAAAGCACAAATCACAAAGCTGCTGCACACCGGCTTTGTACTTCTGTCACTGAAAGATGAGGCTGAGGGCAGAGGAGTGTCAGCATCATCATGTCCCCAGCACATGTCCCCTTCATGCATCCTTGGCTCTTCAAGCTCTGTGCACTTGCAGTCAAAGGGTTGAAGATGCTGCTTTTCCGTGAGGAAATGAACGGAGCTTTTATGTCCCGTCTTTGACCAATGCTCTTAAAAGGTTTTGTGCCCAGCAGATTGTTTCTAATAGCAGGGAAAATTGATCACTCAGGTACTTTGATGCAGCCCTTTTATTCGCAAAGAAAGTACAGAATTCTGTTTCCTCTAAAATCAGAGGAATCAGACAATATTCTCTTTCTGAGCATTCAATTTCAATCCTTTTAGCCAGCACTTATCCAGAAGCACTTTTTTATTCTCAAGGTCATTCTTGTAGGGTTCATCTGGTTCTGTCTGGTTTGGAGAGAAGGCTGCTCCTGTAGGAGCTGGGAGCTCCCTGTCCCTCCAAGCACTGCCCTCCTCCCTGCACCTTCCAAGCCAACGCTTTTCAGCTGGCACAAACCTTGAGTGCACCAGCTTCTCCTCCAGATTTGCCCTTTTGCCTTCTCTCTTAGGGGAGCTGTTCCTCTTAGAGCTGCCTGCTTGTGTATGAGAGCTTGGTTGTTTCTTACACAAAAGAGCATCTGGTGAAAGGCAACATTAAACCTGTTTGGGTCTCATAAGCTTTTGCCTGAACTCTGCCTCTGGGTGGAACTGGGATTACACACTCAGCATGGGGCACTGTGCTGATGGAGAGTAAGACCTTTGCACGCTTACTGTCAGTGACAAGGAGCAGGAATAAGTGATGGAATTGGGGCAAGATGAGGTTCTCACTGCCCAAGGGCTTTTACTCTACACTCCCCTTCTGACTACAGAGAAATACCCTGTTGACCAATGAACAGGATGCATTGCTAATACCCATTTGAATTTCTCTGCATTCCTTGCCCTATTTATCATATTTAACCTTGGATTTATTTGTAGAGAACTGCTCAGAGAGTCTTGTTTAACAGAGGAAGAAACCGGAAGAAAGCCTGGACATGGTGTGTTTTCTTGCAATATTGCCCTAGACAGTTTCCAGTCTGTTAATGGATGAACACTGACATCCAAACCATCCCCAGGGGAGGTTCAAGATCCATCTGACTTCAGTAAGAGGTTCCTAAATAGCTGTAACAAGCCCATACTTCAGAAGAAATAAATTTTGCTATTTTTAAAACATGCAGGTTTTGGAAGGCTTTGCATATCAAGATTAATTCTCTGTCTAAATGCAGTGGAAGGCAGCACTGACTGGTGAGTCTCACTCAAATCTGGAATGTTTTAATATTGTCTGGAATCTGGATTTGATATTCTAAAAGCTTAGCCTGTGTTTAGTTTACTTTTTATTCCAGCACAGACTCTGCATGTACATATCCGATTCCTTAGTATATCTCACTGGATTTATGTGGAAAACACATTATCCATCAGCACTTGAAATTTTGACTCAGGAATTCTTGCTGGATAGATTACTGAGCAATACTGAAATGAAAGATTTAATGGCACTCTGAGGAAACCCCAAGGTCCCACAGAGCCAGATGCTGCCCTGCTCAGTGTGATGCTGCCTGCAGGAGGTGGCAATAGGGGGTGACTGCTGGAGCTGGACAGAAAAGTCAGGGCGGCTGGGCAGGTTTGGAGACTGGGTTACGCATCAGGTCCTGAAAATTACACAGGGAAGGTGAGCAGAATATTCTCAGTGTCTCACATGAGACACCTGCCTGCCGTGTCTGTTTGCTTTCAGAGCTGGGCTCTTCGTTCCAGGGTGTGACTGCACCTTCCTGTTCTCCTTGCTAAAGCCCAGCCTCCCCAGCAAAGCTGAGCTGCAAAAAGCAGATGTGCAGATGTGGGCCACGAGGATGCTCCTGCTCAGTGGAAGGTTACAAGTTACTGTCACCGAGACAGCAGTTCCTCACACCTCTGTGAAGTTCATGTATTTCATGTTCTAGCAACATTCAGGTTTGAAATTATACTGTCTAGAACTGCACAAAGCCTAAATTATATCAGCCTTATGAAAACAATGCAAATTGTTTACACCTTCAGAACATGGAAATGGCCCTGACCACCTATGCCCATTCTCCATCTCAGCTGGAGAAACCAAAGTCAGTGTTTTATCCCTGTCTTGTAACTCAGAGTTAACTTCATGCTTCCATTTCTGATTGCATTTCAGCAGCTATACATTCAGCTCTGGGTCGGGTGCTAATGCTCTCAGAACAAAGACATCTCAGCAAGATGGGGCTATTTTTATGATAGTGATGTTTTGATCTCACGCCAGCACAATCGAGGAACAATTCCCATTAAGTCTATTGATGTGAGTCTTTCCTTGAAGGGGACACTCAGGAAACCTGAGCTGAATTATATTTTAAAGTAGATTAGTTAAATTCTATTAAGACCTATGCAGATATTCATATTCAGAATTAAGTGGCATTAATGTGATTTAGTGTACTTCACTTGACAAATGAAGAAAGTTAAATCAAATGAAGGCCACGTTAACTCTGAGTAACACAACTCACGCAGGACTCGTGTAACTTTCAAGTCACACGTGTCATTAATTCAGATTAATTTTTCTGACTTTCCCCGTGAAGACAAGGGGCAATAAAATCATCATAGATGACCCGGCCATATGTTCTCCTTCTGCCCCCCAAAAAACCATTATGGACCTCCTGACGGTTTGGATTTGCGGATCTGAAGGCTGCTGTTCATTTCTAGTCTATAGTCAATGCTCTTTTCCCTTAACCAACCATTTAAATTAGGCCCATCAGTGTAGAACCAGAGCACCTGTCCAGGCAGGAGCGGGAAGGTGGTGCTGCCTGGTGTTAATGCTCCTGTGCATGTGGAAAACTTGCAGTGTATGTGCCTGATTTAAACATCTTCAGCTGTTCTGTAATGTCAGAACTAAATTTACTTGTAGATTTAAAATAGGTGAATGATTTGGCAGCCGAAAGGTCAGGACACACTGTTTATTTTGCACTTTGCTTTTCCTGATTAACAGAAAATTGTCTGTAGCATCTGACACTCTCGTCAAAGCCTTGTGGTGCAATACCTACACAGACAAAATGCAGCCTTAGTGCCTCTGTATCCCCCAGCCTTCCCCCAGCTTTGGATTTTGCCACAGTTGCACTCTGGAGTGCTCCAGCACTCAGCCAGAATATCCTAACCCACCAAGGTCTCGGCGGAGGGAGGAGTATTGACTTCTCCACCGTGTGCAGATCAGATTTCAGGCTTTCAGAGTTTTGTACATTTGCCAGGTACACTGAAATACAGACGCCAGCTCGTACAACCTTGCTGTGACTTTGGCAGCAGGCACGTGGCTGCTCTGGGTGGCCCAGGGACTCGCCCCTTCCCCAGTGATGGGTGGCATCGCTGCAGGTGTGCTCTGGCCATGTCCCCAGTCTGAATTCAAACCCGTATGAGAACCAGCCAGAAGGTTTTGCAGCTCTGAGAGAAACCAGTGCAAATTCACAGCACTGAACCCGCCTGGCCCAGGCTGCCTTGCAAAGCCCCTTCCCTGGGAACAGCTCTGCCTCTGGGTGCCACCTTGGCAGCACCACCACACCCTGACAGGCTCTGCCTCTGCACACCCTGCTGGCCTGGCTTTAGCCTGTCCTCTGAATCCACCTGAGCTCCTGGCAGCCACCAGAGGCTGGGCTGGAGATGGGTGGAAATTGGAACCTCCTCTGGCCCTGGAAATGTGTCTTTTCTGAGTGTAAGGACTTGATGTGAGCAGTTGCATAGGGCTGTTTCTCCACGGATACTTGGCAGTCTAGAAGCCTTAAATAAATAAATAAATAAATAAACAGAAAGAAAGAGAGAGAAATAGGAAGATCACAAGGGCAAATGAGGACTAAATTGCTGTCATTGTTTTCATATTGTTTCCACCATTCTTTTGGATATTTTGTTTTACAACTGGATTTGAGACCTGCCTGCTTTTGTAATTGAGGAGTTAGGAATACTCTGGTCTAGTTGACAAAGTGATGATCAGTCAAAGGTTGGACTCAATAATCTTGAATGTCTTTTCCAACCTTAATGATTCTGGGATCTATCCTCAGCTCAGCTTTAAAAATGAAGCAGCAATAAAAAAAACCCCAAGCCCCAGAATAATGTGCTTTAGCACAGGAAGCAACAAGAGCTCGGAATTTCTGCAGTTCACAGGGGGATTTTAGAAACAGAGAAGCAGAGTTGGAACCAGGTTTGGGGAGCTGGCTGGGGAGGCTCCCTGGGGAGAGTATGACCAGGCTGTGCCCCTTTGTGCCAGCAAGGAGCCAGGCCCGGGGGCTGGGGTGAGTGTGGGGAGAAGTGATGGGATGGAGAACAGAACGGGCAATTTGCAGTTTGGACAATTCAGATCCAAAGAGAGCAGTGAAGCCATTGGCTGGGAAAGAATTGGGGGTGCTGAGAACACTATCACTGGAGGGTGACAAGCAGATTGGCACACAGGTGCTGTGGAAGGAACATTCAGGAAGCTCATACGCCCCTCCACACCCACAGTCAGAGCCAGCTGAAGCACTGGGAAGCCCCAGCCTTGCCAGTCCTTGTTGGGCTCTGTACACACTGGGTGGGCTGGAGCCTTGTTTGGATTTTCCATGCTAAGCCTCTCTCCATTGCATTTCATGTTGCACTGGTAACAACCAAACAAACCAACTGTAAAGCTCTTCTGACACACACAACCCCGTGTTTGCCAAGATTCACACGTTCAGGCTCAGCTGCTGCCTCATTCCTCTTAAAGCTTCTCAGCATAAAATTGCAATCAGGGCTGTCCTGCAGCTCTCGGGCCTTCCCCGGGATCTGACGGCAATGGGATTTGTGAAAAGCATGTGGAACCCCAAAGCTCATGTAATGTTCTTTTCTCACAAAAGTAGAAGCTTTAAACTGCCCTGAGCTGGGAAATTCTGATGGGGGCATTCCAGAGAAATGAACTGAGCCTTGCAGCAGCTCTGGGAGAGAAATATTATCCATTATTTTACAGCCTGCTCAAGCACTGCTTTTAAAGGCATTTAAATGTCTCCCTCACATATTCCAGAGGATTAAAGTAATTCTTTTCAAAAGCAGCTCCTGACTATAGATACCTGTTTCTAGAGCCTGCAGGCTGCTGTTTCTCAAAATGACTGTATATTTATACATGGGATACCGAAATATTAAAAATAAATAAGCATTGCTTTATTCTCTTGTCTTTTTGTAGGATAGGTGAAAGATAAATTATCCAACGAAAGGATTTACTCTTGCAGCACTGAATGATTCAAAAATCCTGAGATTTTTCCCCCTCTTCCACCTGACTGGGACTTGCCTTTAGAAGAGGATTCCCGTGAAGCCCAGAGCGTGGCACCCTGGTCAGACACAGCTTGTGCCCAGTTTTTCCCAGTGGCTGCCTCCGGCCTTTGCTCAGCACGTACCATGCTATGGAAGAAGCCGCTCCAGAGGACCTAACTCCTGGTGCAAAAATATTCATCTTGAGGTCAGGAATTTTAGTCCATGTGTTGCCTAAGTTACATGCAAAGAGGAGTCAGAAAGAGCTTCACAGACCCCAGTGAGTCGATTGTAGTTTAACGCAGCCAAAACCCACCTGGCAGCCACAGTTTCAGCCATAGGCTCTGTTCCTGCAGGGAAAACCTGTTGTTAAGGAAACAGCCATTATCTTATCTCCAGACTTTGGAAACATTAACATCAGCTTTGTATAATGATTCAAAGGTCTGCCTATATACAAGGACAGCCATGAACAGAAACGTGTCCTAGGTGAATACACTTGTAGCTATATTTCAAGTAGAATGTTGTCTTTTTAATTAAAAAAAAATTAGGACTACATTGAGGTGATGCAGTGATGCTCACACAATGCAGTCTTTTGCTGGGTTTCTCCAGTCCCTTCAGCTGGGAGCCTTAAGACTGCTGAGTTTAGTGCTTGGACATCCAACAGCTTGAAGGCTCTGACCACCCATTTGGTGAGCTCAGGCCGTTCCTCACTGAAGCAGATCTTGGTGGGTTCTGGCTGCTCTCAGTAACCCTGGTTTTCCATTACATGCAGGAATCCTGCTTTTAGAAACAGAATTCAAACACGCCTGTGATAATTCACTTCCACAAGCTCTGAACTGTCGCTGCCGTTTAATGAGGAAAGCAGTCTGAGTGCTGCCTGCACCTACTTTGGACTGAGACTGCAACCCCTACTCCATGCCATAGGTATAACGCCTGATGCAACAGGACCCCAGTCCTCCCAGTCCTTACAGCTGCAGACAAGATAGGAAACTGTTTGAAAATTAATAATTTATACTTAACTCTTTGCATTGGCTAGTTTGGAGTAATTTGAATTCTGCTCACATATCCCACTAAATGTTGGTTAGTAAATAAATTAACTTTTGTCTCAGCACCTCATAAAGTATCACGAATTTGAACACTGGTATGAGATAAAGAGTCTGAAAGATCTTGCAGGATTCTTTATGTTCTAATTCGAAATGAAATTATTAAAGAGAAGATAATTGGCACAGGCAAATTAACCCAAGTGTTGACTAAAGAAACCTGGGCAGCCAAGGCCAGCATCAGTCTGACCCGGTGTAATGTTGTAATGTCATCATTAACTGCCTTCAGAAGCAAGAGCAATTAAGTAAAGGGTAAAAGCAGTAGAAAGGCTGTAATTTATTGCATAAGACCATTATTGAGAAAACAACCTTTTGACACAGAGAATTAAATTTTTTTTCTCTATGTGCTGCAAATTGGGAAATATGATGGGTAAATAAGATGACCTCTGCCAGGGCACCTTTCCTGGTGGTTGGTTGGGTAGCCGGTAATTTTTGGCCATTGGTGAAATGTTCAGATCCCATCCAGCTTCTCAGCGCCTGGTCGCGCACACGCTCCTGCCGCAGCCGCTCCCCCGGCGATGCCGGCGGCGAAGCCCGCACCGAGCCCGTGACACAGCCCCGCAGCGAGCGCCGCGTTCCTGGAACCGGCGGATTATCGGGGCGGCTCGGCACACGCCCGGGAGCGGCTGGCACCGGGAGCGGCCGGAGCTCCGCACCCGCGCCGGCCGCGGGCCCGAGCGGCTCCTCGCCCCGGGGCCGTTCCGAGCGTCCTCGCCGCCG
>VYZT01018639.1:134756-183069 GCA_013400735.1 Pomatostomus ruficeps | reverse complement strand
GGCAGGGCGGATGGCGGCCGGGGGGAGCCGGGAGCCCGCGGGGAGCGGGGCCGGGCCGGTGAGGGGTGGGCTGGGCGGGATGGAGCCGCTTTCCCTCGGCGCGGGAGCGGGAGCGGGGTTCGCCGAGCCGGGGTGCAGCTGGGCAGGAGCTGCCGGAGTACGAGCGACACCTTAAAAACAAGCGGCAGAGGAGGCGGCAGCGGTCGCTCGTGCTGGAACCGGGGGAGGATTTTTCAGTTGGGTTTTACCACCAAA
This sequence comes from Pomatostomus ruficeps, assembly GCA_013400735.1. Classification (NCBI taxonomy): domain Eukaryota; kingdom Metazoa; phylum Chordata; class Aves; order Passeriformes; family Timaliidae; genus Pomatostomus; species Pomatostomus ruficeps. The sequence goes on along the minus strand of VYZT01018639.1, from coordinate 182,814 downwards.
GGCGAGAGGTTTCCTGTCTACTAAAATTGTTTCCTCTCACTTGCCCTAGCTGTCGGCTCCTTGGTTTCTGCTTCTCTTTCAATTCTCAGTGTAATTTGTGTTATCTCTATTGCAGTTCAGTGGCTAAACCCCTGTACTGTGCCTCTTCAGCATGTGCTAAAGTTCCTTTAAAATGTTTGTGCTCAACTTCTTGGTGATTTGTATCTGTCAGCAAATGTCTCGAGGAGCTCCTTACCATAATTTTGGGAAATGAAGCACACAGTGGAGGTTAATTAAACTTTTGTATGCAACTTAAGTATTATAACCATAAGATAAATTAGTGTAAGACTTCAGTGCTGTAAGATTATCTTCTGTTAAGATGCTTTGTCATACTCCTCTTCAAGATGATATTGCCTGTGTAACTCAGGAAAAATAAGGCATGCTCACAGTTTCAGGGGTGTATATTTTTACAAAATGTTGTCTTTTTTAGTGCTAAAATAACTTCTTATTCCCAAATTGAGTAAAATTCAGCCAGTGTGAGTACCCTTTTTCGATTTTCTTGGAACAGAAAATGTGCTAAGTTAGAGGTGAAAGCACTTTATCTTAAGCATAAAAGAGTAAACTAGTGGTTTTGGATGGTAAAATTGATTTTAAAGACTCTGACATCATGCTGGTTTGTGATATATGGGAGGTTACTGTTCTGTCTGACTTCAGAGCTGATCCAACAAGGTGCTGTGTTGTGGGTGGCATATTAATTATGCTCCAAGTAGGTGCTGAGGCTTGAGGTGGCATTTCTAAAGCAGGGCAAGGAGCTTTCTCTCTTGAGTAAAAGATCAAGAAGTTGCTTGTGTGCTCAGAGATGTGTTACACTGGAGTTTGCTGGGGTGTGGTATCACCTGGGAATTGTATGGTAAACTGAATATTTCTCTTGTGAACAGCGCTTCTGGTCCATACAAAGAACCTAATGAAATGACCTATATTGCTTTTATTTCAGGAAAAAAAAAATTAATAAAATCCAGAGTTAAAACTTGAAGGACACGGCCCAATAGTGTTTATTAATTGCATACTTCTTTTTGTGTGATAACAGCTCTTAGCAGTTCCAGCTTTTAATGCTTATTTGTTGCTAACTAAAGAACTTGTAAAACAACTGTTTTTGAAAGTAAGGAATGTGGAGCAGGAAACCTGGACATAATGTGTAATGCCAATAATTTCTATTTTATGGTAGGTGTGTAAACAAAGTAATGGGGAGATATGGAAATTACTTAGCAAATAAAAGGCTAATATAAGTGAAATAAATTTAAAATCATGTAGCTAGAGGACTGAGGATGCATTGTTAGACTCAAACAGCTTTTTAGTTGATTGATTTGCGGATTGTGCTGCTCTGCCCTCACCTTCTGTGCAAACTCAACCAATTCCATAGGATGAAATCAGAAGGTTTCTCCTGTAGCACCAGAGTTACACTGTGTGAGTGAAGGTGACCACTCAGGGGCATGGCAGGGGCCATAGGTGAGGACATGTTCCTCTGTCCTGCTCTCAAGGACTGAGCTTTAGCCACTTTCTGCCCATGAGATGAATAAATTGTGGTGCTGAGCGTGCAGAGTGTAACTGATATCTGCCCAGGAGCTGAAGAAAAATAAAGGCTGTTTCTTAGGATGAACTGTAGGTTTCAAAAGAATGGAGGGGAGGGTAAGTAAATTCTGGTCTTAAACGCAGTCTTGGAGCTTGGAAAAGTCCCTCAGTTCTCTGGATTTTTATTCTTTTCCTTTGGTAAGCTAGAAATTGTGATATCAGAAGTCCACAGTAGTAATGTTAATTCAGTGTGCTCTAAAACACTTATCCGTGAATAAAGGCCTCATGTTCCAGAAACCCTTGCTGCCCTAAATGAAACAATCAGATGACAATGTATGCTGGAAAATGAGAACATAATGTAGGCTTAGAGATTAGAGAAAAAAACATAAGTGTTAATACTGTGAGCTGTCATGAGCGTGTACTTTGCATTAGAAGAGATGTATTCAGAGTAGAAACCAACTCTGGAAGTGCACAAGGGTGCACATGTGCCTGATAAAGGCACATTTTTAAGTAATGCAAAGTGGACACTTGAAAGGATGGAGGAGGGTGGAACAGTGAGGTACTGAGAGAACAATATCATGTCAGAACTGTTGATACAAAAAAAAAATAGTGTACCACTCCTTATTGTAGAGGATTGTGCTAAATGGTTCAGATCCACAAAGAAAAGGGTTTGGTTTGGGGGCGGGAGGGGGGGTTGTACTGCAAGTGGTTGAATTAATCATCTTTTTCTGGACAAAAATCCCAGTTATTGTGTCATAAGTATATATAATCAGCTGTTCTTGACAGAATTGTGAATTATCTCTTCTTGGAGGTTAACTTCCATAAAGCTTCTGTTAACATGGCAAGCCCAGAAGTCTGAAAGTAGAAAGTAATAATTGATCAAAATCCCATTTCCAGCTTAAAGCAACAAGACCTGAGGGTTTTACATTGGCTGGGGGGCTTCATCCTCACCCAGCAGCCTCAGCCCAGGCTCCCTCAGAGCGTTGTGAGGGCTGAGGTTTGACCACGTGCAGAGATGGCACTGAAGCAGTGTCCTCTTCAGAAGAGCTGCAAGTGACTGAATTTGCTTGGGTTTGGGCCAAGCTTAGTGTACTGCAGCTCCTAAAGTATCTGCGTACTCAACAAATGAAATTTTAAGTCTTCTAAGGTAATTTTTAGGTTCTCTCACACAAGTCCTTATTGGAGCTTTGTGCTGGAGGCTGCTGTGTGCTAACCTGGTGTCATGGGTTTGAGTCTGTACAGAGCAAAATCCCCTCTCTTGGTCAGCACAGTAACAACAGGACCAGTGTAGTACTGGCCTCCCAGTCAGACCAGTTCCGTAATGTAGAATCTGCCTCTCTCACCATTTCCTTTAATGGACTCCTTGATGACCAATATCTCCGAAAAATAAAACCCAAGTGTCTTAAGTTGAAATTGCTCAATTAAAGCATCTGAGAGGCATTGCTTGAAGACTTCCTGTGTTAGCCAAGGCCGGTCCTGCTTCTGTGGAAGTGGTGAAAGAAAGAAGGCAGAGGAGCAAGTTCTGACAGTAGAGTAGGTTAGGGTGACTGAAATGTCTGCAGTGTAAGTTCTGCAGGTGGTTTTTCTTTCCTGCTTCACCCTCTGGGAGGAGAGGAGCTCTAAGGTGTTGTGTTATTAGTCATGTTTATTTTCTGGGTACTGTTGTCTCTGGTGAAGCCAATTGTTAGTGTCTTTGGAGAGACATGAAAATATAATGATAAAAAAGGGTTTATTCTCTGATCTTGACTTTCTGCTCCTCAAAACTCCTACTTCTCCGTTCGTTGTCTTTCTCTCCTGTTTCTTTTAACTCTCTCCTCTCCTGACAGCAGGTTCTGTTACTCTGCTATTCAGAGTCCAAGTCAATACCTAGTGCAGTTGAGGTTCTAAAAGGGAAGAGGACTGATGGACAGTGGAAAACAGAAGATCAATAAACATGGTCAACAGTGGTGTTTTCTCATAAAGGCCAGGAGGGCAGTGGAAATGAATCGTCCTGTGAACCAGGCTTTGATATTCATTACCCAGTGTCTCAGTGGTTTATAAAGTGTTGTGCTCTCTGACCCTGCTGGTGTTGGATGACAGGAATATTGCAGGAAAATGTTCCTTAGTGCTGTGACTGTATTGCATGTCCTGCGGGATTGTTATCCTGGAGCTGTGAGAAGGTGGGATGGTCAAGCTTAGAATACGATCTCCTTTAAGAGGATGAAAATGGATTTTCAGGCGTTGGAGTGCTCTTTTAAAGGATCTGCTTGAGCCAAAAGATCGCTATATTGGGTTTTACTAGTGGAAGTAGAAGACAGAGATACAAGACTTTAGATCTTACTCTGGGTTTCATGTGTTTTGTTTACATTACACTTCAGTTGTAAAATAGGACTGCAGAATAATAAGCACAAAGGTACCGACTCCTTTGATACTGGGAATTTCACAGCAGATGGAAGAGGAGTGAAATGTGAATGTGACCTGTCATGTGCTGCAGTGAAGTTCTGATCTCAAATGAAATAGAGAGCTGTAGAAAACATTCTGTTTCCCTGGAAGTCAGGATTAAGACTGAGAAAAGAAAAACGTTTGTTTTTATGAACCCAGCCAGGCTTGAAGAATGAGGGTTCTGTGGTGGTGCTCCTCACACGCCTGTGTTGGGGCAGCTTGGTTAGGAAATGTCGCTGAACATGTGACACGAAGAGACGGTGGAAGTTGTCTGAGTTTGGTGCTCGCTGTCTCCTGTGAGCTGCAGCGTGTTCTGCTTCCTTGTCTTCTGAAACCTCTGAGCATCCAGAGCCTGCGCCGGGCTCTGCCAGGGATCCATCCCAGCCTCCTCTGGCTGAGGCCGGGAGCGATGCCCTTGCAAGAGCAGAGCACTGAGAGCATCCCCACAGCCCTGCCCGCTGTCACCTCCCGCTTCTTGTTCCCATCTCCCTGCCCCACTGTGGCCAGCGCAAGGTGAAGATTCCTCTCTGGATGCTTTCCAAGCTGGCCATTTCCATTCTGCTTGCTTAATATGTACCCGTCATCCCTGGTGCCTGGGGGGCTTCACTTCTCTCCTTGTACTCTTGTGTAATGCTTGGGGTTGGTCACAGAAATAAATGTACTTTGGTGGGAAATGAAAGTGATCTGTACAACTCTTGTCTTGTTTGGAGCCGCTGTGAAGTTTGATAAGGCTTATCTTTGTAAGACCTCCTCAGTAGCATTTCTTTTTGTCTAATCGCTTTCACATTTCTTCCTTTTCAACTTGACTTGAAGTATTAAACAAAGGAATTGAGAGAAGTGGAAAGAACTAAGGGGGAGATAATCCTAAATGTCTGTCAACTCAGAAACGTGCTGGTTAATAAACATTCTGCCAGGTTTTGAATAAACCTTCTGAACAAATGCGTGACAACTTCACAAAAGTGTTTTTATGAAAAAGAAAAAAGTGTTACTCTTCTATATATACGTTATTTTTAGTGAGTACCAAGAGATGTGGATGGAGAACGGACCAGCTGTGCATACAAACTTTCTCCTATTTTGTAATTCCCTTTATTCTCTTTTATCATTCCCTTTATGACAACAGGCTGAGTTCCCAGAAGCCTTAACACTGCTGAGAGGTTTCAGGCAAGCTGAAAGCAGTGCCTAACAGTTTCAGAAAACTGTGAGTGTCTGAAAAGATGCATTAAGAGGTGTATTGTATTTAAGAGCGTAAATATTTGGTTGTATGGCTCTCCATTTCTTTTGTCATGCAGCTTTGAGATGTGGATTGGCAATTGTCTTTGAGTATTGAACAGATTTTATTAACCTTAGCTATCTAGCTAGAATTTAAAAATAAAACTGGAAAGTTGGCCCAACTCATTAGAAAAGCAATCATTCTTTCTACCAAGCTAAAACTTCATAATTGAAATTATAAAAATGAGTAAATTGTGCTGCTGCCTCATGAGTGTTTTTGCTTTCTCAGAATGTGTTTTTTTAATTTGCTTCGTTCGTCCAGCTGCCTTAAGCAGAGCATTTACCAATGAAAATACCATGGGTTGATGTCTTGTAAACTTCTTTGTAGACCCAAAATGGGTGAGGTGTGAACAGTGACTTTTTGAGCCTCCTCCTCCAGCAATCCCGGCCAAATCAACGCTGTTTTGTGTGCTCTGTTCTGATCTCAGGCTGCTGAAGAAGGGATTGTCTGTTGGCATCCCACTTCTGATCCTTCCAGGAGCTAGGAGAACTTTTGAGGGGGTCTGGAGGCTGTTTCTCATTTCCACAGAGAGGAGCTTGTCCCGCGGGGTGGTGACGAACGGAGGTGAAACATTTCCATCCCATGTCTGCATTTCCACTTGCACTGTTCAGTTCGGTTTCCCCAAAAGAGTGACCAATTTGTCTCTAAAGCCTTCATTCTACAGAGCACGGCAGAGGCAGCTCTGTAGGGATGGGAGCAGCTTCCTCACCCTGCAGTCGTCACTGTTTTGTCACCTTATCCTGGAAAACAACTGGAGCTGCCACTCCTGCTTGGCTTCTCTGCCCTGACCTCTCTGAGCAATTAAAAGCCTCGTTTACACACCCACGCCCTGACGAGTGTGTGCTGTGCGTACCCACAAACCTACTCAGTGCTTGTAATTCAGAGCTTGCCTCTCTTTGATAAACAAATGCCTGGTGGATTAATTGAGCATGTATATAGGAACCTTGCCCTATGCCTGAAATTAGCCTTCCCTGCGTAATTCTGTAATGGAAGAAGGCAGGATATGGCTCAAAGACACTCATTTTCCTTTGCCCTTTCGAATCCATCTGGTGGCTTTTGCTGTTCTTTTATCTCCCAGCAAATCAAGACCTTAAAATTGATGACCTAAAATTCATTTCCTTGAAGCTGCTTTAATGACACTTTCTGTGCATGTGTGTGCACAAAATGTAACCCACATAGACGGGAGTGCATTCACTCTTCACTGCTTTATCGAGTGGTTGAGACTACAGAAATTATTTCTGAGTGCAGTAGTAGAAACTTTTATGGTATTGAAGGCATTTCCTGGACAAACATTACACTGATAATACCTGTTTGTTGAATAGCAAATACAGAATAAGCAAGGGAAGACTTCAGCTGTTTTTTACGAGGAAGTAACTGCAAAGGAGAATGACAATAGCTTGCATTAATACAGCTTGAATGTAAAGTAGAACTGGAGTTTTTAAAAATTCATTAAAATTCTTTTTAAGCTGTTCATATTGCGCTGTGAATTCAGCAGGTAACTGGTGAATTTTGGTGTGTACTGCTACAGAATGCCCACCTTCTGACCTTTTTACTTTCCAGCCTGTGGGGTTGTCATGAAATTCCTGGAGGCAGCTACGGTGATTAATGTTCTCAGAAGTGAGGTCTGTGTGTGTGTTTTACAGCTCCCTACGTAGCTGGTCAAAATTTAGTATGTGCCTCTGAAACAGAGCTCTGGAGGAGTGATTTCATTTACAGAAGTCCCATTGTACTGGTCTACCTGAGGTCTGCCTTCCACTAAGTTAAGGACCTGTGGCTGAATTATACCATAGAGGAGCAAAGGCTGAGAGAAAATGAGTAATGAGAACACTCCTCAAGGAGTGCTGAAAAGTTCAGAAAACCTTTAATGAACTTAAACCTTTTAAGGAAAATTTTGTTCTTCCTTAATTTCACGGTAACCTGGTTCACACAGGGAAAGACTATGTTGGGGTAGATCCATGCTGCTGAAAAAAGAAGAGAGGAGAGCTCTGTTTATGTTCTTTCTGATCTTATTTTGTTTGGTTTTTTTTGAGTATTCACATGACAAATTATCTTTCCAGGCCTGTTATCAGTACCACATTTTGAGAGAGCAGAACAGAGTAGGAAGGATCCGTATATGTGCAAGGACCTCACTTTACCCCCTCAGCACTGACTTTCTCCTTATGAGCAATATGGTGTCTTTACTTTCCTGTGAAATGATCATTTAAATTCAGAGTGCCAGCAAAGTTGGCTTTTTTTTTCTTTCATCTATCTACCTCCCATGGTTTCTTAGCAATTAGGCATAAAAAAAATATGTTGTGGGAGGTGCTCATCATTTTCTGACTCAGTTGGTTTCAATGGGAGTCAGGCCTGTAAAGCAGCTGTTAAGGTCAGGCAATCTGTAATTGACCTGTCAGAGGTTGCAATTAAAATGTATTGCAGCTGTTAGAAATAGGAGTTACCTCCATTGCTCCTGAAAAAAACCCAAAAAGCAGCCCAAAACCAAACCACCCGAAAGCTTTAATATATTTCACTGATTCATGAAGTACCGCTGTCTTCTGTGTGTAATGCAGGAAACAGAGGGGAATGCAGATGGAGCTGGTGCCTTTGATTTCAGTGCTGGTTGTGGCAAGGCCTCTTTCATGTTCTGAATAACAAAGTCCGGGGAAAATTCCTGCCAATGCCTGTCAATTAATAAGTTTACACCTTGAAATGCTTATTTATAAATACTACAGGAAAAATAAGAAAATATATGAAAACACACATGGGAATGCTTTTGCCACATAGTCTTTTTTTTTGCCTTAATGCTTTTGTGGATTTTGTGAAATAGTTGAATGTACTGTAATAGAATAACTAGGAATTATATAGTTCCTTCAGCCCTGTGCATTTGAATTAGTGTTTTTGTGTCTGTCATAGTCCAGTATTTTTAATCATAAAATGATTAAGCCACTTTTTAATTCAAAATTAGTCACTGAGAGAAGATACTGATATGTATATATAAGAGTAGCAAGGCTCTAGAAGCTTTTGACAAACTGCAAACCTCCCCAGCCCCTTATGTTGTGAAGGTCAGTTGGGATTCTGGGGAAGTCTGGGTTGTCTGTCCTAACGTTTTAATTGAGCCTCACTTAATATCTTTGCTCGTTGAGGGTTGACAGTGTTTGTGTGTTGTGTGTTTGCTTGGGTTTTTGGTTTTTTTAATAAGCAAAAGGCTTTGTCCTTAAGTGTGGTAAAATTTTGGGTTGTTCGGGGCCATCTGGGTTCCATTTCAGCGTCTTGGATGTTCTCCTGTGCTCGTCACTCTGTGTCCTCCAGCTGGAAAGCCACGGTGCTGCTGAACTTTTGCATTTTAGTCTCTAGGTATCTGAATTGAACATAAATCTGAATGAGATGAGTGTTGCCTTAAGCAGAGAGAGAAATGTCTGGTACTCGCCAATTCCAAATCTGACATTTTATTTTCTGGCTATTCTTAGGACAAGGATTCTTCAGAGTTTGTTTTGTTAACCTTCTATGGATCCTTCTATGAATTAGAAGTTGAAAGTATTTTAAGCACAGAAGCTGTCACAAGTAGTTTATGATCTCTGCACAGTCCTTGCTGGAATATGTGTGATGCTAGAGCTGCTTTAATGTGGTTCTCAGTGTTTGCTGTTACTGCTTTAAGGTGTTAGTGGCTCTCTGTGATCTTGCTTATTCCAAGTGTTGTGTGAACACTGCTCTTCAGTCAGGTAAGTTAAAGCAAAATTTTTGTCTCCCTCCTAATAATACTGAAACTAAAAATAACATGATTACCTGCACAGGGCTCTCAGGGAAGTCTGGAATTCTAGTCCGTTTTCTTCCAAAATTAGATCACAAAGAGCTTTTTTGTTCGTGTGGTGTTGATTTATGTTTCTTTTGCAGTTTCCAGGTAGCAGGAAATGCTGGTAATACCTTTGTCCATTAATTTTTTCATGGAATCCAGTGACAGGAGAGACCACTCAGTGCAGGGCATGGAGTGATGGGCAGCACTGCCTCTCTTAGGTGCTGGGAACAACTATTTTAAGGAAACTTTGCAGAACAGTCTGACTTTTGGGTTGAATTACTTTTGTCCCACCACTTCTCTAACTCAGTGGCAGATCTGAAAAGATTTGCATGTTTTGGGGTCCTGTTTATTGGCCTTTTCCTAAGCATTTCTGTCCTTTGGGCCCTCTGGGGGGTTATGCTTGCAGAAGCTGTTGAGAAATCCTGTTCTGTTCTAAATGCATCTTTGCATCTATCAAAGGCACTCTTCCTTGGGTAGATGAGATGCAAGGAGGTGAACAGCTGTAATCAATGTGCCCTCTAACAGCAGTTCCCTGTGTTAATATTTGCAGCTTGCTCTGTATCTTCAGGTGCCTTAGGATAATTAATTTTCATGTGTTAAGTACAACTGCCTTTCTAGTTAGGTATGAATACTTTATTTGTAATGAATGTAGATGTAGCCCTCCAGCTTTCCCTAGACAATTTAAGCTTTCTGAAAATAGCCTTGCTTTGATTAGTTCCTGTTTTGGTTTGAGCCAACTGCCGGGGTCTGTAGCTCTTTATCTCTTTTTTTCTAATTGTTTATTTTATTTGAAGAGTTATTACCTTGCTTCTTAGGAGGTGTCCTAGGTCCAAAACGAAATATTTCTAAGTATTAAATGCTTTCATCCTGTTTAATAATACTACAGAATATCCCCTTCTGTGATTTTGAAAACATTTCGGAAACCTAAAAGAAATCATGATTGCGTACTGTGTTTTGTCCTGTCAGGTTAAAAAGCCACAAAGCACCTTGCAGGCTAAGCCTCTGCAGAACATGAAATTCAAATGAAGGCTGTACATAAGAAATATGACATTTGATAAATTATTAAAAATCCTCTGAAAAAAAAAAAGATGTCTTTAGATACCTGTGGGTAAATCTGTAAATTCCATTCCTTTTTTAATAATCTCTCATAACTACATTTTACATGGGGACCTAGAGTTTGAGTTACTAATTGGTGCTGCTCCTCTGTGTAGCTGAGTTTAGCTTTGTGTGGACAAGCCTGTTTATTTTTAATACCTTCCCATATGAAGGTGTGTGATGGTTGTTTTTCCTTGGCAGGTACTGTGAATATTGATGGAATTTTTTTGTTAGGGAAATGAATGTAAATGTAAGAAGAAGTCCTTGAATGCTCACTTGTTACCTGTAGGCAGTTTTACTTATTTATGTGCATTTGCACCGGGAAAAAATGAGCCTGCAAGACAATTCTGATAAGCCCTTTTTAATTTAGGATTCAGGGCACCTTATTTTACTTCATTTTGGAAACATGCTTTTCTCTAAGTCACTCGGTCAAAATTTCCCCTAAAGATTTTATAGTGACCTTTAATTTAATCGGAGATGTGGGCAGAGTTTTCAGCTGTGGACTAATCCACTGAGGTTTTAGATAATCTTTTAGCAGATTAATGAGGTGATTTTTTTTCCCCACCCCGAGATAAGAGAGTGAGTTACAATTCTGCACAGTTTTACCTCACCATTTACCCTTTCCACAGGATGTCATTTTTTATGTGTAAGCTTTTGATGCTTTTTTATTACAGAAATCCAAGATGCTCTGTTGAGGTGCAGCACCAGAAGATTCTGATGTAGGTTCTCCTCCCTTTTAGAGGAGAGCAAATGCAGCAGTTGTATATTTATTGCTCAGAACCGTGAGACTGTTGTTGGGTTATTTTGCTCTCCTTTGGCTTGCCAGGGTGACTCTGAAGAGAGTACAGCAGAAAAGTTGGAAAAGCTGGCTTTAGGCTGGCTCTGAGTTTGCCCTTGTTTTAATGTGTCTATTTCTGAATGCCTTGCTGCAGAAATTGCGGATCTAGGTCTGTAAACTTTTCTTTTTCTGGGGCATTTCTCTTCTCACTCGTGGCCAAATTAGGGTTTTTTTTGGGTAATTTGGATGCCATCAAGTAGATACCTGGAAAAATACGTATTTTAACATAATTTTAAAGACAGCAGTATATGTTATAGGAAATGATTAAATCCCCAAAATCTGTGATGCAAGGGGAGGGAGAGATATGGTGGTGATTTGTTACTGTTTTATTTTGTTCTGGGAAATAGTGAAAGGTCCCTTTGAATGGTTAGTCCGGGAGTGTTTTGGAAGGAAAAGGTGCCACTTGCTGCTGCAATTACAAATGATAAACAAGAATATAGTTCATAGGAGGACACGTGAATGGGGAAAGTATTATGTATGTACTAGAATTTTTATTCGTTCTCATTGTGCCAACTGGGAGTAAATGTTCTTTAATATAATTACACTCTGGTGCAGTTTGAATCTATTCCAAAGGACAGAGCTTCGCCTAAAAACTTCTTTTATTTCTTCTGTTAGGGAAAATGTTCAATTTCTTGGAAATACTGCTTCACTTCAGCCTTCAGAAAATCCCTAAATAAGAAGAAATTCAGTTTTTCTGAGTTTCTGGAGAACCTTTAACTGCCTAGCTTTTTGTGTTTGTTAAAGTGAGACTGCAGTGCAGCTTTTAAAGTTTTTGGTAGGTGTTGTGTCATGGAAGGAGAATAGGAAAGAATAATAATAAATCTTTTATCAGTAAAGGCAGAGAAACTAATGTGGTAGCTGACCTTTCTTAGGTCTTTGGGGAAAATGTTAATATAGAATACACTCGCTTAGCTAGCATTAAACATTTTTTACTTGATAATTTTTGAAGTATTGTAAAGACAAGGTTGGAGACCTAAGCAACAGCAACAAAATTTCGGTAATTTTGTCAGCAGCAAAATTCCAGTAGTTTTGAAGACTCCTGATTTGCCATTTCAGTTTTACTTGACCTTTCTGTCCTGGACTTAAAACAGCTCTTATTTGTCTCTTTGATAGGTTTATAGTTTTCAATTAATAGTATCATCTCATTGACAAGACTTTAAAGTCTTGTCTGGGATCCTCTTTTAAAATGTCCCTAAGCATACTTAAAGGCTGATTATTTAACTTAAATTGTTCTGAACTTAAAAGCATTTGCACAAAATCGTTTGGGTTTTTTTTAATGATGCTCGGAGAACTCCTGCTGGAGGTGTTTTAGTTCTCAGCGAGCTTACCTGTGCTTACCTGGGTTGTTCCTCGGGGGTTTGTGCTCTGTGTGTGTGTTGTGATCCATACTGGGTGGCACCATCACTTTTGGCCGTGATCTGGGATTGGCTTCTGTTCAACACATTCGACCACAGTCTTTTAATAGCACTTGCTGTTGATACCAACTTTTTCATTTCTGCCCTTGGATTTAAAACAGCTTTTGTTGGGGTTTTGTTCCTCTCCCCCCGCCACCTCTGTATCTCAAATCCAGTTGCATGAACTTGGAAAGTGAAGCAAAACTTCTTTCATGCTCCAGACGGAAAATGAGCTTTAAAGCCTTATCTCCAGGCTGGGTAACTGGATCCCTGACAGGAAGGTTTCACAGGGCTATTGTCTGATAGTAATTACCAACCCTGGCTCTGTAGTTCATTTAAAAGTAATGACTAGTGGATGTAAAAGGAACAATAGATGTTAACTATGGAATACATTAACTCATGGAGATGCCAGGGGAATTTAATTGATCATAATTAGAAATTTGAATGGGGATAGGAGAGAATGTTGAATTTTGGATTTTGTATCAGGGTTTGGTTTTTTTTTTTCGTTTTGTCTTTTATGGTATAGATCTGCTGAATGAGATGAAATTCATGTGACAGATAATGTCCCAGCAGCTGTGCTCTCTGCTTCAGGGAGGGCATTCTGGGCTAAATGGGAATTGGCTTTCTAAACTACTTCTGTGGCAAAGCAGTGCTTTTCACAAATATTGTGCTTCATTTTGAAGGACCTGAAATGAAGACTTCTAGCTCTTAGAAAATTTTGTCTGATGCTGAAAGCTCTTTTTAAATAAGTATAAAGAATTGCAGCAGTTCTCCCACATATCTCAGTGTTGGAAGGCAGATACTGGTTGAATCTCTAGTAAATCAAAGAGAATCTAGAATTTCTGAGAGCAGATATGAATTTCAGATCATATTGGCTTGTGCAGGTCTTCTTTCCCACTCTGGGAAAGATTTAATGTGCTGCTGGCCTGGTTTGGAACGTGGCCTTAATGCGTTAGTGGGGTCCTGTTTGTGTTAATATAAAATCTGTCACTCCACATGGAGGCTGCAGAGATTGTCTAAAACACATCCACTGCTTCTCCTTCCTGCCACATGGAGGGTAGATTTAGAGTATGAAGTGTCTGCCTGTTTTGAGTCTGACACTTGAAAATTACTATCAGGTAACCAAAAATTATTTAAAAGGTGCCATGAATTCTAAAGAACAATTGGGTTTTTTTCCCAGTCTGCCAAAGCAGGAGCTTCCTGTTGGGTGAGTGAAGGATTATTGGGGAAGGCAGAGGCATAGCCAGTGAGAAACATCTTTCCCTGTGAACAGCAGTAGCAATCTGCATGAAGTTGAATTGTTGCATTATCAGTAATCAAATCAGTTGTTTCCTGAACAGCATTTAGGGCTTGTTCTTCTGGCACAACTGACAGATACAGGGGGAAGTATGACAGTGCTGTTTAATAACCTGAAAGGATTTTCCTTTACTTAGGAGGAAAGGAATTTCTGTTCTGTGGAAAACACATTTTTTGGTGCATGTTTAGTAGCAACAAAACTAGAAGTGTTGAATGCTGCTGCACATTTTTCTGAAAGCATTTTGCCGGTACAGTGTGCTGCGTACCCTTTCCCCCTCATGAAGATGTTGCAACAAGTAAAACCAATGTGATTGGAGTAGTTGGCTGCTGCAAAGCATGTGAAATTCAGTTACCCAATCTGGCCTGTTTCTCCAACTGAATGATTATGAGTAAGTGTGGTATATGCAACTTTGACCTTTAAAGTTAGTTCCTAGTTTGCTGCTTTGTTGTTTGAATCAGTTCGTAAATTGTTAATGTGAAGGTAATAGCTTTGCTTGGTAAAGTTGGTGGTATAATTGTCGAAGGCTCTTGGGGGGACTGTGTTTTCTCAGTGTTCTGGAGAGGTGGTTTCTGGGGCTCAGCTGAAGAAGGGTGGGGTGTGTTTGTCCGCTGCAGGGGAAGGGAACAGAAGGGTGTTTGTGCTGCTGGGCAGAAGGGCAGAGTGCTGGGTGCTTGGCTCTTCCTGTGAACTCCCAGTTAGTCATTCCTGGGAAAGAGCAACTGCAGTGACACTCACAGAAGGTGTCGTGGCCTAACCCACACCTGGCCTCTCCCGGGGTGTCCCTGTTGGTCACCAGGTGCTTCACAGCGTGCTGGAGATGTGTTGTCACCCAGGCAGGAACATCCTCAGCTCCAGCACTGCTGCTCCCTGCTCCAGGAGAGGGCTGGGCGAGGAATGCTGTCTGTCCAGGCAGCTGCGCTCCCTGTTTGCCCAGCTCAGTGTTTCCTGTTGTTGGAGCTTTAAAAGCAATGCCTGTAGGTGAGGATTATAAACTGCTGCTCTGTGGGACACGGGGATGCAGTGCCTTGAGGTCAGAAGTGGAAATGGCAGCAGTTGATTGGCAGCTCTCTCATTCCACCCTGCAACAGCATCCAAAGTTCAAACCTTTGGGGGAAAGGAATTATTTTCTGAGCAGCCTTCTTCCCTTCCAGGTAAAAGTTCATGTTTTGAATCATTTGAAGCCTGAGGATGTAAGACTATTACATCTGCCTGCCACATAAATAAAACTGATATCTTGCATCTTCAGAATCAGCACCAGAAAAACTCTGAAGTGGCAGTCAGAGAAGGGGGAACAGTGTGGCCTTCAAAAGAAGACCGGTGAAAACCTGTGTTTCTGCAAGTAGCAATATAATCTGTAAACACTCAGTTTGGAATTGTGCCACTTCAGATGGTGAGGCTGGAACATCAGGTCTTCAAACAGCTGGGAGAGGAGCTGAGGAGCAGGGGAAAGAAATGAATGAGGAAAATGTAGCCAGCAATCAGTAAGAAGAGAATCTATTAAAATGATTTAAGGGGTAAAAATACGTGGTTCAAGAACCTGATGAAATATCTTTATCAAAACATATCATCTACTGAAAGAGCTGTCAAGGAAAAGCTTCTCAGCATCTGCTTTGGGAAGAAAAACAAAACAAAGGCCCGAATCCTCCACAATAAAACAATGATTGTGTTCAGGAATGAATTGGAAACATTTGCTTTTATATGACATAATTCATACAGTAACATGCTTAAGGTAGGCAAATACTGGCTAATCAAGAATTTCCTTCCTTTCTGTGTTAACAAGTTAATCGCGATGTTGAGAAAACCTTGCTTGTTCAGTAAGCAGTAAAATCTCTTTGCAGTACATTTGGTGTGTGCAAGTAAAGTTCATCTGTTTCAGGTCATTAGCACTGCATTAGCACAGCGTGGCAACTGCTGTTTAAACACGAGCTAATTAATGTTCAGTGTAAACACAGTGTGCTAAAGAGCTATCCAAACCCATGAAGTTCTAGCTGATACTAAATGTCACAGTGCAAATGCTCTTTGGGGATGGGGGGAGTAGCTGATCTTTTTCTCCTGCTTTCCTAGATTATTGATAAATGGTTCATGCTGAACAGCAGAAGAGAAAGGGTCAAACTGATGCCAGTAGTATTGTGTGCAAGGGGGGTTTTGTTATTATATTTGTGAGGGTTTGATGTTTCTTTGTTTGTTTGTTTTTTCCTTCCTTAGTGTATAGTGTTGTAATGGCTCAATGACCTGGAAAATGTGTAGGGTTTTTGTACTTATAAATTTTGGTTTGTTCGTTTTGCAATTTCACAACTGGGCCAAAATATTAAACATGTGTGGTAGCTGATATCCCAGCGCTCTGGAAATGAGGTTGGATACGTATCTTGTCCGATAGTATTTTTCCCCTCTCCAAAATAAATTTGGGGGTGTTTGTACAAAAAATCTGGCAATTTGCAGTCTGAGCTATGTGAACTGGAACCGTGTCCATAGCATGGATTCTGTCTGCAGGTGGTTGCCAGGTGTGCTAATCCAACAGGGAAATGAAAGACCAAATTTCTGACCAACTTCACTCACCAAGCTACACATACAGGTGACTGATAAGTGTATATGTAAACTTCAGATAACGGAGAGTTCTTAATATTTGAGGAAATAACTACTTGATGCACAGATGTAGCAGGAAAGGTAACAAGCTGCTGAGCCCCAGTGGGCTGGAGGCACATCCCATCACTGAGGGGAGTTCTCTGTTAATGCTGCTGCTGCTTGGATGTGTCAGATGGATTTTGGGGACGGCAGAAGAAAACTCTTCTTTGGTAAATGCTGAAGGCAGAACTGATCTTTAGGAAGAATTTTTGTCTCCTAAGCAGTCATTAGAAAAAGGGTGAAATGTCAAGTGAAAGCTTGACCAGGGTATGAATGTTTCTTTTGGTTCTTTGAGCCCAAACTGGCTTCCTGTCATATGCAGCAGAAATGAGACTTGAAAAAAAACAACTAAACCCTGAAATTGAAATTTCTGAAGGCTTTGCATGAAGGAGGTTAACATGCAGCCCCTTTTGTACAGCCTGATTGGGAAGCTCACGAATTCTAGAAGAAGCAAGGAATTGTCAACAATTCAGGAGCCATAAAATGGACAACTGTAGTGCGTAGGAAGTTGTGGACAGGCACTCGCTCTGAATAAACTGTGTAGCAAAGATCTGCTGTTTTAAAATGTTTAAGCCAGCTTAGTTTACTGACAGGTTAAGAAATGTTTACATGAACAGCTCTCCTAGGAAGTAGAAAGGGCTGCAACCTTTAGCAGGATGATGATGCCGAGCAGGTGGCACTGACTGGCTGGATAATACAATCTGATATCACAACTGTTTGTGAAGTGCAATTTCTTCACCACCACATAATCATTCTTCTGAACGGCTCTTTAAACGTCAGCAAAGGCCTCACATTAATTCAGCCCGACAGTTTGATTACAGCATTTTAACAGCTTCTGAAAAATAATTCAGTTACTGAAGTGGTAAACTCGCTGTCGTGGCAGTGGAGATAAAGTGCTGCCTCCCAGCTGGAGAGGCAGAGCTGATGCTGTAATTCCTGCTCCATCTCTGTCTGTGGTCACCAGTGCCTTGGTTTAAATGTGTGCTATTTCCTCTCCATGTAAATATATGCTAAATTCACTTTCATGGGTCAATAAAATGCTGAAATAACATGCTCCTCACATGATGACCTTTACACCTTTCTGACCTTGCTTTGAGTTTCAAATTGTCTTTATTTATAAGATATAAAGCATTAGTTGTTGCATGTAGAAGGGACTGAGAGTTAGGAGTGGAGAACATCAGTGTGTTTGGGTGCGATGGGGCTTCTGGAACTCAGAGGTGCACCTGGCAGGAAAAACAGAAAAGTGATGCTTCAGAGATGAACTGTAATTTCAGGGCACTTGAAGATAATTTTAACAGTGTGGTGCTTTTTAATATTGCCATTTTGTGGTATGTGGAAATACGTTGAGTAGCACACAGTAACCTGGATCTCTAGTCCTGAGCATAGGTTTCTTCTGCTTCTTGGTTTTTTGTTGGTGTGAGTTCGCTTGGGATTTTTCTCTATGTAAAATTGTGTTGGGCTAAATGCTTGGAAATAAAGGTATTTGAAGGAGGGAAAAATGCATTTAACATGGTTATGTTATGTTTTCTTCCCAGACTCTGACACATCTCTGGAACCTGCAATGACAAGTCGGAACAGTAGCCATGCAGAGAAAACTGGTGAAATGTCCTCAAAGCAGTCAACACCAAAAGTGCAGGTCCAACGATCTGTCTCCCGAGAAACCATCACTATTCATTTCTCTGCATTTGGGAAGGAGGAAGAAGAGGAGGAAGAGGAGTTTAAAGAGTTTCTTGATGAGGAACTAGATGACCAAAGCATTGTAACAGCACTTGAAGCCAAGGAAGACCTCTGCTTTGAGCATACCGGCCATGACTTTTCTGGTCCAGCTACCTCGCTTAACATGGCCAACTCTGCATCACCGCTGCCCTCATCGCCTGCAGTTCTGCCAACTGCAGAAACTGTAAAGCTGTTGGACTCTCCCTCCCCATCCCAAGTACTCAGTGCAGTGCCACCAGTCCTGTCTCCATCGTCACACTCATGTCACACAGTTGGCGCATCAGGTGCAGCAGCACCGCCTGTGGAACACAAATCCAGCCTGTCGTCTTCCCCATCCTCATCCCCTTCCAGATCAGTTGCCTGCTCCAGCGGATCATCCACAGTTTCTGGTTCAAAGCCTTTTAGGGGGTTGGTCAAGTCGTTTTCGACAGAAGTGGAACCAAAAGAACCCACCCCACCGATGCGACACAGGCAGTTAATGAAAACCTTGGTGAAATCTCTGTCTACAGACACTTCAAAACAAGAGTCTGAAGCTGTGTCTTACAGGCCGCCTGACTCGAAACTGAACTTGCATCTGTTTAAACAGTTCACTCAGCCTCGAGCTACAGGTGGTGATTCTAAAACTGCCCCCTCCTCTCCCTTAACATCCCCCTCTGACACCCGTTCCTTTTTTAAAGTACCTGAAATGGAGGCTAAAATTGAAGATACGAAAAGACGCCTTTCTGAGGTCATCTACGAGCCTCTTCAGCTGCTCAGTAAAATAATGGGTGATGAAAGTAGTAGCCACAGGCCCAAAGCCTTATCTTCAAGTGCTTCAGAACTCTCAAACCTTTCCAGTTTGAATGGCCATTTGGAAAGCAATAACAACTACAGCATTAAGGAAGAGGAGTGTGATTCGGAAGGGGACTTCTCTGGGAGTGACTTTAACCTGCCTAAGAGCGATCAGTCAAGAGGGGCAGAAGAGATGGAGACCAAAAGCTCTCAGTCTGCAAGCACAAAGGACGTGGGGTCAAAACCTTCACTCGTACTTGAAAAATGTTCGTTGTCTGCACTAGTGAGCAGGGAGGATGAGGAGTTCTGTGAACTGTATTCCGAAGACTTTTTCTTGCTAGAGGAGGAAAGCAAAACTGATAAACCTGCTGAAACTGTGGTTGATCCTGAGATGACTGAGGAAACTGTTACTATGCTCAGTAGTGAAGATGAAAATAATCTGGATGTGCAACAGCCTAAAATACCAGTGAAAACTTTATACTTATTAACACTGTTAGTCTATGCTTACCTTATTATCCCTCTCCCTGGCTATTTAAGTGGACTCTTACTCGGAATGGCCCTTGGATTTATGGTAGCTGTCTGTGTGATTTGGCTTCTTACTCCACGTACTCATGAATATCTCAAATTGCATAAAAGCATGAAAAAGCGATGGAATACAGGAGCTCTAGACATCAAGGAACCCGAAATACTGAAGGTGAGATCATGGCATTTTGTGTGTGTGTGTCTATGTGCATTATTTTGGGTAGAAGGAGTAAACTGGATTTATCCTGAAGGTGTAAATGAGCTGAATTGCCCCCATTTGTAAATAGTTTTTTAGGGTTGACTCACTTTGACAGGGGCACAAATGGTTTCGTATCCAGGAATATATAAGACTTCAGTGTCTTTAGGGATTAGTAGAAAATGGAGTTTCTTCAAAAGTAAAAGGGCAAATGGCTTTGCTGATAGATTTGAAACGATCCAACTGAACTACTGAGAGCAAGTAGTGTCAAAGTTTAGTGTGTAAATTACCATTTGTGCTTGAAGCTGCATCTTGGGAGATGTATTTTGTTTCTGGGATATTTTACTGTCTAGGCAGTAATTTGTCTGGTCTGCTCGGTCTAAGCAGAGACAAAAGCATTGTGTTCAAGTAGAGCTTAGAGAGTTGGAGGGCATATGGGTCCTCCTCAAACATGAGCTAATTGGAATGGGAGGAGGAATTACAGTTCAGCAAAACATGTGTCTGAGAGCTGGATTTTAAACGAAAGTTTGTCCCTCCTGCTCCCTGTCTCCTCTTGTTGTTGAGGTATTGCAAGTTGCTGTCACTTCACGTGTCACTGTGCTGCCTGTCCAGCTGTGATCCATCCAACCCCTCCGTTCCTTTAGTGCTTCTGGTCGCTGTCCTGCCTCTCCTAATCTGTCTGTGATGAATTAAAATAATATTTTCTCAATTGCAGATTTCTGAGTGATAAAGCTGGTTTCTGATGTGCAGCAGAAGCATTTGAGTGATAGTGGTGTAACCTTCACTTTGTATCACTTGCATATCAGAGTATTTGTGGGGGCATTTTTTGTATTTGTGTAAATACTGAGCTTTTTGAAGGTGCATCTCCAATTGTAACAGCACAAAGGTTGCATGAATTTGAATTCAGATTGGTATATACTGCAGAACCTATAATGTATTGATGGCTTATTTCATGTGTCTTTAGGTAACTGGAAAGTTAGAGAAACAGAATACAAAACTACTTTTGTTCCATAAAGGTGGCAATTGAATGTTTAGCCCTTATTCTACCTTGGTGTTCCCTTTTTTCTTGAATGATACAAATTGTGGTTATTATTTGTTGTAGTGAATTCAGACTGAATGCTCCAGTCTGCCCAAATGAATTACCCGCTGCTCACATGTACAAACCTTGAAATACTTTCAGTTCAGTCCTCGTTGTTTGGTTCTGAGACCCTTCTTTGATACTTGAGAGCTGGTAAAGATCCTGATGTTTGTTACTGGCTGGTGTTGGGCTGCCTCTGAGACACCAGCTCAGGAACCTTTAAACTGAATTTTAATGCTTTTATCGAGGAGATACATCTTATTATAATGGCTGTAGGCAAGAAATGAACAGTGCAGAGAAGTCTGTATAAATGCAGATTAATGGTTTTTATGACCTGATGAGTATTTCTTGTGCTCATAACACACCAAGTAATTGTCTTTAATATGTAAATGCTTCAGGAGTTTAAAAACCAGCTTGGTGCTCATATTGTAGTGGAACATAATGTAATATGATTTAGCAGATTGCAAGTTATTAAGGCCACTTCATACAACTATTTTCTATTTGCATCTGTCAAAAGGAGTATTGGACAGCTTAGATCCTCTGAAAAGGCAGCTAAAGACTTAATCTGTAACAAAACTCCGGTGAATATGGGAAAATCAAACTTGATGCTCTTTCATAAAGATGTTCTCTTCAGAACTTGTTGGTCTCGTATTCTGGCCTGGGCTGCAGTTATGATAAATGCTCTGAGTAACATCCCTTTATGGGGCTCCGGGAGTTGGGATTCTGCCAAACTGCTGTCAAGCTATTTTTGTACAAGTATGTGTGCATTCTCCCCCATGTAAACGTTGTTTGAGAAGATTTCATTTCCCAGGTTTCCAAAACCAGTGGAAAATTCCCCTCAGCAATTGCTGAAATATTTGAACACGGTTATTGTCTCCCACAGAATTGTTCCTTGGCAGTGGGAAAACGTGAATGACTTGTGCTGGTTAGTGTGTGCTTCTATGGGTTCCTGTACTTACTTCAGTCAAATGTCCTTGGTACTGGGGGAAAACATCCCCCCAACCAGAAAATGCACAAACCCCTGCATCTTCATTGCACGTTTTTGTATTTGCCTATTCCCTTAGTTTTCCGTTCTCTGGCTTCCTTATGTTGATTTCTTTTTTCTCTGACCACATTTTTTTTTAATCCATTAGTCTTTTCTAACTTCCTTCTTGGCCTTTCAACTGTGCATTCCCTTGTGTTGTGCTGGCTGATAGGAAAGGTTTTAAGTAACAGCTAAAATGGAAATGATAAATTTACCCTTTCCATTAGAAAGAACTTTTAGAGAACACAGTGGCAGTGCCTGCTGGAGAAATGGAGCTTTTGAGCCACATCTGTACAGAAAGAGGAGGCTTTTTACCAGCCTGCTATTCCTGAGTACCATCCAAGGGATTTCATGTTTGATAGTGGCCTCTGGCAGACAAATGTTTTTTCCAGTTAAGGTGATGGTTGCTTCTCCCACCTCAGAGCTTTTTTTTTGTTTTTGAATTCCCTGTAAATGAAGCTCAAAAAATGCAGTGTATTTTCCCTCATTTATGAAGCAAAAAACTATTGAAGTATTGTAAAATAGTGGTAATAAGAGGGATATGAGTAAAATTAGTGTGATTTGAGCGATCAACAGTCTTGAAAAAATTTTGGTGCTAAAACATTTGATAATATCATTTAATAATAATGGATATTAACCTGTTAATATCACTGCGAAACTTTAGGGACAGTTTTAATCCAGAGTGGGGCTTGTGTTGTGAAGGTGGCTTTTGCTGAGTCTTTTATTTGTGTAAGTATCATAAGTAATAATTTTAATTTATTTTTACCCGCAGACCTGGTCTGTGCCCCCAGCCCCCTGGGTCCTTCATAAGAATCTTTTGCAGTTCCCCCCATCCTTCCCTCTTAGGTTATGGGGTAACACACCTGAGCCCTTCAGCTAAGGAACACTAAAAAGTTGGTACCTACAAGGCCTGGCAGTTCAGTTCTTACATGGGTTATTCTGCTGAACTGCAGTTCGAATAAAAAATTTGGAGCCCCGAGTCAGGAAAGAGGAAAATCAACTGTGGGATGAGGCTTTTGAAACTGTTTGTGTAGGTGGGCACGTCCCACGGAGCGAAGCGTTCCGAGGCCGGAGCAGTGGCAGCGGTTCGGGATTACAGCCGTGCCCGGAGCTGGAAAATACCAGCCCTGGGAGCAGCTCCGTGTTCGGGTGGTTCCCAGCCCCATGGCCAGGCACCTTCTGGTTTCAGCTGTGAGTGTGGAGCAACTGCTGACCTTTCTAAACGGAGATCACAGGACCAGTGTAGATGGCCAGCAGCTGCACACTGCCATATGACTATGGTCATTGTCCTCCCCGAATTACTAAATTTCTTATTTTAACAACTTTGCTAGTACAGAAAAGACCCATCCTACAGCCACTCCTTCCCTACACAAGGAAATCCATTGTTGCTTCAGTAGTTTGGGAAAATTTATCTGTTGCTAGCACGTTATGGTAACACAATTTCTCTGTTTGGGTGCGTTGCAAAACGGTTTCCGTGGGCTGTGAATCTTTTGTTCCAATTTGTTTTTGCAAAAAGAGAGGCGGAGGTATTTCTGCTGAAATTGTTCTTAAAGTGTAGGAACTTTGGAGTTACTTTCGGGGCTTCTTGGATAACCATCTCAGTGTTTTTTAAACCAAGTGAAACAATTTACAGAAGATGGCTGAAGGGAGAAGGCAGGTGGTGTTGTTACCTCCTTTAACACTGTTAGATAAAAATTCCTGCAGCTGCCAGACACTTTTAGATTCATGAATAGAGTGAAGAATTATTATTTGGTGAAGCATTAGCGTTTTGCTCTCAGCCATGCAGCGTTTCTCTGTAAGAAAATAACTTGAAAATTGAGTGCAAAGAAGAAACTTCACCCTTAGAAATTAGAAAATTAAATTTTATGTACAGGGAGGCTTTGTAGTAATGTGCTGTCTCTTTCCTCCTGACTGTTGTCTGAAAATAAAGCCCCAAATACTTAAACCTAAACTCGGTTTTTCTGTTGCTGATAACCTGGTGGTTGTGCTGTGTTTGCACTTCTGTTGGGTTATGGGTGAGCAGGGAGGCACTGCCCGGTGTGAGAATTGTGTGTTTGGCAGATTGTACAGCTAATCCGTTTGTTTGAAGTGCAAAGCCTGGGCACATGGTAGGGATCAGAAAAGCAGGAGGGATTTTTGCTTCTTACTTTGGCACAGGGAAGTCAAGAGTACGATGAGTAAATCACTCCTTGTTTTTATCACAGCTCCATCTCAAGCAGGCCGTTAAAAAAATGTCAGGTGCAGTCTGACCTTCCTTCCTGGGTACCACATGTACCCGTAAGTTTCCAACCTTTCTACTAAAATAGAAAGCTTATTAGAGTTAGAAAAAGGGCTCCTGTGACTAAGCTTCCTCTAAAGACCCAGTCTCCAAGCAGCCCTTTCTGTCTGCGCCAGCTGGTGCGGTGCTGGCTGAAGGGCCTTCCAGAAGAAGGCAAGAAACTTCTGAGGCAGCAAATTCCCATCTGTACATTTGCCTGGCCGCAGGCTCCAGACTTCGTCTGAGCTAGAAATAGCTCGGAGATGTGATCGGGGGCAGGTGGGAGTTGCTCCAGAGATCTGTGGGCCATATGGATATTGCGCTTCCCGCACACGGCGGCTTTGGGCGACTCACGTGATGATCTTGTGCTTCAGTGAGGCCAGCTGGAGTTCCTGGCTGAGAATTAATTGCTGTCTGCTCCAAGATGTCTTGGCTAAATAATTTCTAGGAAGGAGATGGGATGTGCTCAAACTTACATCAGCCCTGCTGTGCCGAGTTTGATGGATTAGAGAAAACTCTTCCTTGTGCATTGTATTTCCCATATGGGAGCCGTGTATAAGCCACTGCAAGAAAAAAAAACCAACCATAAAGCTTCTTCAAAGAGTATGTCCTGGTATAGGCATTTCTATTAATACAAGACATAATCTCCTTTGGAGCTGAGCAAAGATGAATGGCTTAATCTTTCCTGAACATAAAAGAAATGCTAATTTATCCAGGGTTTGTAGTGAAAATGGAGCTAGATTTTGGAGTAAGCAAAACAGATATCACTGTTACTATGGCACCTAAGAAACTGTGTGCTGTATGCTGTCTACTGTGGGAAATTCTGTGGCAGGGAAGAAAATTAGCATAAAAGTAAATTTTACATTTCTGTGTGTGGGTGGAAACTTCTTTAATAAGTTGAAATCTTGCAGTAATTTTTGGGATGTTTTGCATAAGGTAGTTACAACTTTTTGTTTTGAGAAAGACTGGGGTGCTCATTCGCTCTCCTCACTTCCCCCCACTGTAATCACCCAGGTGTTTGCAAAGGTGCCATTTTACTTTCTGCTCCCCTTCCCTTTCTGTTGACATTGATGAATATTGAGTATGCTGAATTTAAGGTTCTGATGTGCAGATAAAAACAATGATCAAAGAATGTTGTATGGCAGGTTAAGAGAAGGAAAATTTCTCCTTGACTGAATATTCTGCCTGCCTTCTGCCCCATTTATCGTCTCTGTTTCTGTAATCAGATACTGGAGGAGTACATCACCCCATGGCCAGTCAGTACTTAGAGGCTTGTTACAGCAGGGCTGGCTGGTTTGTTTTCTGTTTCTTTCACAGCACAGAAATTAATTGAATTTAATCCACGTATATGACTCCTGTGTTGTAGCTGGGCAGTTACACAACATGTTAAATGATCTCAAACGGTGATGGTGCATGAAAGCAAACTCCATTGTGGTCTTCCACTGAGTCCTTAATTGTGGTGATTACAATGTCAGTGCTGTCTGTGAGCAGACAGGCTGTTTGCTCTGCCTGATGAAAGTGTCCAGGCTTGCAGGGAGCAGAGGAGCTGCTGTGCTGCTCAGCCCTGCTGCTCAGCCCTGCTGCACTGTGGCTCCTCCCGGCTTCCTGTGCCTGCAGATCCCACCGTGGCTCCTGGGGATCAGGTGAGAGCACCCTGTGCTGCATATACCAAGTGCCTGAGTCAGAAAAAACGCACTGTGTGCTTGAGATCCCCTCCTCATCTCCTGCTCTGTTGGTTTGGTGCTGCCTGATTTAGGGCATTTATTGCCTCGTTCTGTTTGTGCAGTAAGTGAAGTAACTTTGGCAAAAGCTTGGGTAATAATTTAAAGTTTTTAGGTACATGGTGTACTTGGTTTTCCAGCAGCTTAAAAGCCTGTTAACAAGTGTCTTCTTCTCTAGGGATGGATGAATGAAATTTATAATTATGATCCAGAAACTTACCATGCTACGTTGACTCACTCCGTCTACGTGCGACTCGAAGGAAGCACCCTACGACTTTCAAAACCCAATAAAAATATTTCTAGAAGAGCTATGTACAATGAGCCAAAGCCTGAAGTCACGTATGTCAGTCAAAAAATTTATGAACTAACAGACAGCAAGGTGAGTGTCTTCCTTATATCTGATTTTAACAAAGAATACTTTGCAAATTCTTTTTAACTCTTGAGGGTTTTTTTCACTCTTCTGTTTTCACGTTCTGTCACTATTTAAACAAAACTGTTGTCGTGACTAACTTGCGAAAGATTGTGCTGGGGAGGAAGATTGAGCAGGATTTGGAGGAAAGTACATATTTACACAATAAGGGAAAAGCATGATGTTCCTCTGGCAGCTGAGAGCAGAAGTTAACTCCTGGGAGCTACAACTATTTTTCTCAGTGCAGGAGAGGACTGCAGGGCTGTTTGAAGCTTACACCAAAATGCATCATCTTTGGTGGTTGTCTCTCCCAAGGTGGCTGAGCCAACGTTTGCATTTCCCTCAGAGGGGAATGTTCGTCATATTCACTGTGAAAGGGAGAGTGAGAGGTGTCTGGAAGGTGACCTGCTGCAGGTACCCCCGGTCTAGGGAAGGGCTTGGGGATTTTTGCAGCTGGAAGAGTGCATCCGCAATAATGCTGGGACAGTTCTCTAAGTGTTGTTTGCCTCCCTCAAATATGTGAAGCGTTGCCACGTGAAGTGGATTCCATTGGCACTTTATTAAGTCATACATCAATACCTAATTATTAAGAGAATGGATTTTTTTAATGTGCAACATCAGTCGAGGGCCTTGGCAGTACAGATGGCAGGAGGAAGCCACGCTTCACTTGACTGGGAGGGAGAGGGACCAAGGCAGCAGTGAGGAAAGCCTCCCTCCTTTCCTGAGTCTGTGTGGGGAAGGAGCTGCTGTCAGCTCTGCCCTCCGTTAAAGGAAGATAGTGGAAAAGCAAAAACTCAGAATCCTGCGTTTTGCAGAGCTGTTTTCCCATCATGAAGACAAGCAGATCTGTCACGTACTGGGGGCACACCTGACTGATGCTGGTTCCCCATGACATCTTAGAAAAATTTCCAGTACTTCTGCCCACGCAGCCCCAATTGATTACAGAAATGCCCTGACTGTAGTAAATGATGCCAGTTCTTCAAGGTGTTTTCCCACAGTTTTAGGAGAACACTGCTGAGTTTAGACCCCATATAAGAATTTTTAACTCTTCTCCTTTTTTTAACCACCCTTCTCATCACTTGTATTGTCTTAATTCTGTATAAATATACCGAGTTTAGAATATAATTGTCTGAAAATCAGTCTTATGGCTTGACTGTTATGTATTTGGTGTGGCTGTCAACAACTTGAAAATCTCAATTTCCTGAGGTGGGCCTGAAAAGTTGAGTTCAAAACTCAGTTTGGACTCTGATTATTTTATCTTGTTATCTGTTTATCTCCCTAGGGTGTCAGAAATTAAGTTCTTGGTTTTTCTATTTTTACTACAAATCCATGAGAATAAGATCATCTAAATGAAAACAGAGTTTCTAATCCACATGGTATAATCTGCTTAAATGGCCTTTGTTTTAATTCCAGGGCTTGGCTCACCAAAGACTTAGTGATAGCAGTGAGTTGGACGTCCACCAGCAATTTTGAGTCAGCTAAACTGGCAGATTCAGTGTGGGATCTTTATCTCTTGCATTGCTGTGTTCTTTACTTGAGTATAGAAACACAGAGAAATTAATTTAGTTTTCACTTGTATTATTTTCATTTATCCTTCAGATTTCCCTGGTTCCCAAAAGCCTGGCACGGAAACGAATCTGGAATAAGAAATACCCCATTTGCATTGAACTCGCCAAACAGGATGACTTCATGGCCAAGGCCCAGGCTGAGAAGGAGACAGCAGAGGAGAAGTTACCTGCTGAAAAAGTGGACTTGAACAACGAGGAATCCAAGAAGCCTCAGGATGGAGCGAAGTACACTTGCCAAAAGGATCAAGTGCTTTATCTCTTTGGAAGGACGGGTAGAGAGAAGGAGGAGTGGTTCCAAAGGTTCCTTCTCGCATCAAAGCTCAAGTCTGAAGCGAAGAAGCCACCCAGTTTGTGTGGGAGCAAGCCAGGTACTCAGATTTTTATTCTTGTAGAAGTCTGTTAAAAGAAGCAAACCAGAGTTGTGCTTTGGTGGTGCCACAGTGATCTTTCTAAGCAAAAAAGAATACCAAAGATAGCTTCTCCTTATCCTGGCCTCTCACTCCCACCTTTTCCCCTCTTGGCTCGATGCTTTCAGCTATTATTACTATTTTATATGAATACACTCTTTTTCAGTAACCGTAATATCTCCTGTCATATTTGTAAGGATGAATTGTTCGGTCTCTTCTTTTTCTGCGTGTTGGAACTGATGTCAACATTTGCAGTATTAGACTCAGTTCTCTCATTACCCATTTTCCCTCCTCCCTCCTTCCTTCCACCGTAGTCCTGTAAAGGACAGGGCTTTCTCATGGGTTAGTGTCACAAGAAACACATTTTTCTGTTAAAACAAAAGGTCCTGCACTAATATATATATGAATATACATATATCTGAACCAACAAACATATTAGTCTATAGTATTGAGCAGTTGTTTGGAATATTAATTTAAACCCATTTTCTGATACAATTTTAAACATGAATGACTCATGCTTTTCCATCTTTATTCTCTGAGAAGCTTTAAAAAAATTAGTTAACATTATTGTTTCTGGAACATAACTTCTTGAAATGCAAATGCAAAATTAATAGCTAATTAAAATTCTAATAGTTACATGCTTTTGACAGTCCTTTTAATTGTAACAGCCTATAATTAGATTAGGGGAAAATAAAAACTTTAGTCATAGGTGCATTTCAATCACCTGACTTTTATTTTAGGCATTTCCCAGCAGGGCTGTTGGGAATTCTGCCATGTGTTACACATGTGTGAGTGTCCATATTTAAATATGCTATCGATCAGCTGACTCCTGCAGTCCCACATCCTGCTGAGTGCTGAATCATAGCAAATACTGCCTAATTTGGGTTTAGGACCACCTAAACACCCAGCAGTGGGATTTACTTTTAGCCTTTAAAATAACAAAGTACCACGCTGGTCTTTTTTCAGGAGAAATATCTGCAGGATGATTTTGTTCCTTTCAAGTTTGATGATACACTGTGGCATTTGGCTGTCAGGTTTATCCTCTGTTGAACAGGTATTATTCCTTTGAATTTAGGGGTGCTGCCAGCGCTCGGTAGAACTGATGGTCAGTCTGGAGCTCTCACGCACAGCCGGAGCAGCAGCAAGGGAAGCGCGGAAGAAATCACCTCCCAGCCGAAGCACAAGGACCTGGCTGGCAACGTGAGGCAGAAAATGCTTCTGGACTACAATATTTATATGGCAAAGTGTATTCCACAGGAAAAGAAAAGCCCTTCAAGTAGCCCAGTCCTCAGTGCAGACAGCAGCCCTACAGCTGTGAAAAAGGTAATACTTGTACTCCAGAGGAACAGTGAACATCTCTAGCTAATCCTTTGGCCTCTTGGACTGCATTCGAGTCACTCCCAGTAAACAGAACCTTAGTACTAAGTACAACACTCTCAATTAACAGATCTTTAATGTTAAGCATGACCACTGTTCAATTAAAAGCTGTAATTCGTATCATGCATCTTTGTTTCCAGACTTTCATACAGTGCCCAGAAAAGGGGGTAAGAGGCCGTGGTGTAGCATATGAATAAACACAGCTTGTGTACCCCCAGGAAAACATTCTCTAGCCCCCAGCAGCTCCTGAAGCGGTGATGAATTTGCTGCTGAATCTGGCACGTGTCAGAAATCGTTCTATAAATAGATGAGCGGTGCTGGCAGGGAACCTGCGTCACAGCAGAGGCTCCTCACCCAGCCGTCCTGGCAGAGCCAGGCTGCAGCCCTTGCAGGCAGTTGCTGCCAAGAGATGATGTTCAGAGCTGTAGCAGCTACCTGCCTGTCCTTAGAAAGCCCTGCCTTTCTGCTGCCTTCAGGAGTTCTGCCTGGCATAATGAAGGCTGGTGAATTCTTCTGTCGTTGCAGGCACTTAATATGTTGTGTTTCCTTCATGGAAACTTCCTGTTTTTCGTGGTAGTGTGTGTACACACCCAGAATTATTTCAGCTGCCTTGGCTTTTGTGTGTGTAGTCAGTGATGCAGTGAATGTACTTGCAGGTGTTTCGAGATGATTCTCAAGGAAACCAGGAGAGAATTCTCTTGGACTGTAAACAAAATTTTAATGCAGCAGAGGGAACAATGTAGTTTCCTGAATCCTATATGCAAACATTGGAAGGAGGAGTATGTTTCCCTGTACTGTGTTTATCATCTATTTGTGGTGTTTCTGAACTGGATTTAAGGATGTAAGATCAGGTCTTGCTTTCCTATTTTTTGATAAAACAAAGAAAGAGTACCTGTTCTTCCAGATCTGACAGGGAAGAGAGACTATCTCCTACTGCAAACACATTTGTAAATCTGCCCACTCTGGGTTTATCTGCTTTTTCTGCCAGAGGTTAAATTACATACAACTTTCTCCTTTCATTGCCAGAGGTCAATCCATAGCTGTGTGGTCTCGTTCCCTCTGCTGCGTGTCAGGACGATGACAGGCTCGTGGCAGCCCAGCTGATGCGTTTGTAAAGCTGCTCCCTGTGCTGAGCATTTGGTGTTCTGAGCTGACCCGGGCCCTTAACACTGAACTTCCCATGTAAACTGGGCCTTTTCTGTCCTTATTTTCTAGAATTCAGGGCTGAATAACCTGCTTTATGTTTTCAGTTGCCAGATGCCAACACGGAAGTTGACGACGAAGAACAGGAGGCCTGGGTGAATGCTCTGCTTGGAAGAATATTTTGGGATTTTTTAGGAGAGAAGTATTGGTCTGATCTAGTATCAAAGAAGATCCAGATGAAACTTAGCAAAATAAAGGTACCTGATCTGAGATGTGCATTATACACTCCTTGTGAAGGAAATGAAACACATAATTTTTGAGTTTTAAAATAGTACAAGAAAGACTTACTTCACATTTCCATGTGACAATAAATGTGCTACAGAATTCCAGTTCAGTTTCTGATGGATCTCAGCATGTTAACTTCGCTGTTTCTGTTTAAAATGAACTACAGCTGGATTAGCTATTTGTATTTGTCAAACTTTTACATAAAAATTGAAGTATTATTGTATTTAAATTAGGGATAAATAGAACTGCATATTAATGAGGAAATCTGCATTAGGAAATAATAGATTGCTCTTAAGGCGGAGGACATCAGGGAACCACAACTGTAATGTGTTCTGTTAACTTCAGACATAAACTACTTGCAGGAGGTCAGTGCGAGCAGTAGTTACTGCAGAAGCTCTGTGGGGGACAGGACACAGCTTCCCTCAGCTGCACCATCCCCAGGGGGAAGGGAGGGAGGAGTGATGCTTTTGAGTGACTTCTCAGTCTTCCCCTTGCCTTCTGCAACCCCTCTGAACAGCAGCAGTTCATCACAGGCCTTCAGCTCCTGATGTGTGGGGAGGAGTTTCTCTGTTCCTAAAGGCAAAGGAAGTTGTTGTCTTGCTGACAAAAGCTCAGAAATTTAGCTGCCAGCACCAGCTGTGAGACAGTGCTGCCTTTGCTTTGGGAAATAACCAGTAGCCTAATTCTGCCCTGTCTGCTTCCACAATTGTGACAGCAGGGTCCCCAGACATCTCATTGGAAACGTTTTAAGTGGAAGGACTGGGAATGTATTTTTGATGTGTTAAAGCAGTGTCTGTTCACAGGAGATATATTTTCTATCAATTAGTAATATTTAAGTGAATAGATACCCAAACCATCATGATTCTGTGCCTTTATTTTACTAAAACTATGACACAGATTTAAAAGGTAATGTTCTGTGAAAGAATTTGCCAAAGATAAAAGAAGCTGAGACGTTGATAAAACATAAATGATAAAATGTGACTGAAGTTAAAATCCAAAGAAGTCTTTGATTTTTATTCACAGTGAAATTACTGAGCTTTTTACATACTTTGACTAAAAAGCATGCTGGAGGTTTGAGGTCAGCATCTTAACTTCAGCACAGTTTCAAAAACAAGTCCAGATGCCAAATCTCTCCCTAAAAAGTCTGGAAACTGGCAGCTGTGAAATTCTAGAATAGTAAGAAATTTGTGTAATTATATTTGTGTTCTTTCACTGGTGGCACTTCAGCTCGGTCCATTCCTTAAGTTTCATGAGCTTTCTTCTCTCAGGAAACTGATGTTTAGTTCCATAATATGTATTTGACTTTCTGTATTCTGTCCTTTTAGCTGCCCTACTTCATGAATGAGCTGACTCTGACTGAGCTGGACATGGGGATAGCAGTGCCCAAGATCCTTCAAGCCTTCAAACCTTCTATTGATCACCGAGGTAAAATACTAAAATCCTCCTGGTTTTGCCTTTGTATCTGTGGAGAACAGAGTGTTGATCTGTTTATCTTGTGCATGTTTTAGGTACCTGTACGAAGAGCCTGTTCTGAGATAACTCGGGGGTCTTTATCTCAGGCTTGGTGTAAATGTAATTCTGTGTATATGGAATTGTCATCTTGTCTTTCCGTAGGAAATAATTACTGAACTAAACTAAAATTTGCATTCAACAGAGTTGCAGACACTTACCTGATATTGTCATGGCCTGCAGAGAGCAATGCACAACTCCTTGAGACAAATCTGATCCTGTACCATATCAGAAAACACCTTTGGCTCTCCAGAGCAGCTGTTCTGATCTGAAAACAGGGATTCAGAAAATATAACTGTAATAACTTGGAAAACAAGAATACAACATTGTTTTGAAAATTAACTTCAAAATACAGCATCATTTTATGTCCTTAATATTAAATACAGATTTTTTTTTAAAGCTGGATGACTTTCATCCTGCTGCTCTATGAATCAGAGCTGTTTGTTTTCTATTCCTTCTGGCTTCAATATGGTCACATGTTTGAGGATACTCATGTCACTTAAGTAGTGTTACAAAAAAGAAAAGCTTGGAATAATGCTTTTTAGCTTCAAAAGCATTTGTTCTACATGTTGAGGAGAGCTAGATGACAGCTAAGGTGTAATCAGAGCAGTTTTTAATTTTAAATTGTGTCTGAGTTTCTCCACTCAACGTGGAGAAATTTCTAATTGGCTGAAGGGAAATATTTCCATGGAGGGCCTGTTGTGGTGTCACCTGACCTTTGCAGGAATAGCAGATGCATGGAATTCAGGAGGAAATTAATAAACTTTAATACTGAAAACTTTGTGCCACTCACATCACTGACTAAAAGCATGAGGATAGTAAGTGCTAACCTTTCCCTCATAAAACTGAACAAAACAGACTTTGGGGAACTATTAAAATCCTCTTGGACATACATTAGTTAATGCTGCCGTTGTATCCAAATGCTATTGTTTGCCCTTATCTGCTGGAGACTTGCAGCTCTTTGGAGAAAAGCCTTATCTAAAAACACTGAGTACTTTGCTCTCAACTTTCCCAAAGAATATTTTCCACTGAGCTTTATGAACAAAGCCCGTTTGGAAAGAGCTGTTTTGTTGTCATAAGGAACAAAATCTGTCTTTTTAAGAGAAATAAGAATTGAATAGATGGAATGAGCTCGAGTGCAGTCAGTATTTGGGGAACTAGAACATATTTCTGCTTCTTGTCTTATGTTCCCGTGTGGGACAGCAGGTTCATCGCAGTAGTTAGGAAGCCCTGCAGTGTTCTCAGTAAAGTGGCACCATTGGTATAAGTTTTATTTTGAGTTACAGAACAAACAAAAACTTTCTAAAATCTTTACCTGTGTGATGTTTGTCAAGTGGTTTCATGGTTTCTTTTTAATCAGGCTTTCCGTTCAGGGTTCTTGGCAGTGCGTTTTCCTTTGCCTTGATTTAAACATTTTTTGAATTCCTTTCTCTCTTCTCATAACTTCAGTTGTAACCAAAGACTGCAGTTCTAACTCATGAGATGGGATTTAGGAGGCTGAACTCTTGGCTTCAATTACTTGCTGAAACAGCAATGAGATCAATTAGTTCCTTCAGCTTCTTGTTCAGTTAAACTGGGACAAGCAAACATTTGTGGTTGGATTTCTAACCCTTTTAACTTCTTCCATACTGTTGAATGACATGTGAACTGGAGTTTTTAAGAGCTTTCAGTGAATAATTACAGGAATAACTTGTTCTCTTATTATACTTAAAAGGACATAAACGAGGGGATGATACTTGTAAATGTTTATTTTCATAATAATAAATGTATTTCTTGGTAAGTTGACATATGGATAAATGACTTGGTTTATTGGGGAATATGGGAGAAAAAACCCTATCGTTTCAGCTGTATCCAGAATGAACACTTCTCAGGTTTTGGGGTTTTTTCAATAGGTGTTTGAGGCAGTCAGTTGAGGTGGCCTTTTGTGAGGCTTTAAAGTGCAGTTACTAATTGTGATGAGCTTTGTTTCATCCATACTTATTTTTTACCAGTGCCTGATTACAAGGAAAATACATTTTTTATTACATGCTTTCTCTAATTAACTAAATTCCTTAACAGACAACATTAGAAAAAAATCTTGTTTCTGTTAATACAGTCCTGCTCGGGCGACAGCATATGCTGTAGCTTTTACTGTAATTCTCTCAAGGCTAGGGAACCAGAAAACAGAATAAATTGTACCATCTGCCCAATTCTTCACTCCCTCTCCCTCCCTTTTTCCCTCTGGAAAAAGCATACGAACGTTTTCTGGTCAGAAGGAATTTTCCCTCTCAGTAATGGCATCCTTTGCTTAATTTGATCTACTGTTAAAATAATACTGATGATTGAATCCTGCTCTGACTCACTGATTATCCAAAAAGTCTGTTTAGCTGTTTTCTTGGTTTTTGTGATCTTACTGATACTTTCCTACTGTAAAGAGGAAAAATCTTAGTAAGTTTGTGTTTGAGTTCTCGTGTTTGGTTTTTAGAACAGTGTTAGAAAAACTGCGATGGAAAAGTTATTTGGGTTAGTAAAGCACCAGCTTGCCTTCATCCTGCCTCCAGTGTGTAACCCCACAGGGTGTCAGTGCCCAGCTCTGTGGGAGCTGCCTGTATTTCTGGTGCCACAAAGGGGTGGGATTATGATACGGATATGTTTTTGCAGAAAAGAAAACAGTAGTTACTTAACTCCTAAATTGTGACTTTTCCAGATCAATAGAACACAAAGAGTAGTTACCATTTGTCCTGGTTTCAGTTTTACTCACCATTAATTACTTCCAAATAAGTAAATAAAAGTGGTCAGTGGTTGATATGCCAGGTACTGATGAGGGAATGTTTTGTGCAGCTGCGATATCTGGAAAAGGAAGATAATATATAATTAATAATAATCTGTGTTTAGTGGCATCTCTTTTCTGATCTCTGGATCACAAATACCTACAGCTGTGGTGCAGGGTGTCACAAGGCACGAGCTAATCTTAAGGTATTCCCAAGACAATTCTTTCGTGGATTGCAAAAAGCAAATAGTTTGCACAGACAGTTGGATTTAACTTAATATCGCACATCTAGAATAGTCCAAGTAATGATGCCATTTACTGGGAACCATAAAAGAATGCCTGTAGCTCAGTTACTGAGGGAACCCTCTCGCAGTTCTGCAGTACACCACTGGCAGAACAAGAGGCAGCAGGTTGTGGTGTGAGAAGCGATATTGCTCTGGGATTCCGGGTCGTGCTTCACTTGGACAGCGTCAGTGGTGTAGAGGAGTGTCCCCATTACTGCTTGGCTTGGAGCAATGCTGTAAACAGTTTTGAATTGAACCCCTGATTGTATTCTGTTTCCTTTATCTCATTTCAGATCTCTTAAGCAGTTTAGGTGTGTGTAAATCACAGTAAGTTTTTTTAGACCATTAGCTGTACTCGCCCCTTTCTTTCAGTGTGGCTTGGATTTATATCTGGCTTTGTTCCATGAGCTTAATGTGACCGGAAAGCTTGCTTAGTGATTGCTCCTAAAGTGACATCTTTTCTATTGTTTATTTTAGGACTATGGATTGATTTGGAAATGTCCTACAATGGATCTTTTCTAATGACCCTGGAGACCAAGATGAACTTGACCAAACTTGGTAAAGAGCCGCTTGGTGAAGCGCTTAAGGTTGGCGAGATCGGCAGGGAAGGGTAAGGGATGGCAATGGTGCTTTTATTGTGAAAAATTGGCATTTTCCTTGTGTATTTGCAGCTCTGGCTCTGCAGCAGATTGAAGGGAGTTTTGGGGATGTTTCGTACAAGTGGGTGTGGAACGTGGCTTTTCAGTGCAACTTCGTTTGGTTGCACCATTGATAATCATCTTAAGAAAAAGCTTCTGTGGTACAATTATCTTTTATATGTATTTCAGTAGGATTTTAAAACGTCCTGTGACTAAAATTTAATTTTGGCTTATGCTTGATTTGGGATTTAGCCAGATAAAACTCAAATTCTGGAGATGCACACATGCAGAAATAGAGATAGGCACGTGTAGCAGGCTACTGCAGCATGGTACAGCTACAGCTGGGAACCATGGAGTAGTAAACAATGTGGAAGGTAAATAGGCTCTGATTGTTGTGTAAAGACCTTTTCAACAGCTTTATTGCATCGTGGGAGTAATCACATCCCTGCTTGAGTCTGTTTTTCCCTGCTCTGCCTCAGTGAAATGCCTTATGTAGATGAGCTAATCAGAGAGCACCATGCAGTAACTCACCTCCCTTGTATTTTCCCTCTCATTTTTGCGATGTTGTGTGAGTGTCGTCAATCTGTCCGTTGGTATTATCCTAGTGAGTGGCACCTGTCAAATACCCATCCCTGGATGGATCCACTCCCAGCTGTGCGTGTGGGGGCTGGTTTTTTTGTGCTGTATTCTCTTTGTACTTAAGAAATCTGCAGTCCCTGAGCAGCAGGTGGTCTCTCATTTCTGTACAACCACTGCCTACAAATTAAGAAAAGAGTCTCTAAATCTGGCCATTTGTTTAGCTGCGAACGAAATGGTATGGTCTTTCACAGAGAAGATACTAGATGCTTTGTGTACTCGTGTCGTAGCTCTGGCCATTAATCCTGAGACATCTTGAAGTAATACTTAGAGCAGCGCTGTATTTCAGAGCAGTCATGACAAGAAAATAAATGTGAAAGAAACTAATGGCTGAATGATCTCATACACTGGTAGAAATTCAGAGGATTTAAAATCGACCTAGATTCTCATTGTCACTGCTTGAAATAAACATTTCTGAATTTACATCAGTATAACTGGTAGGTGTGAATTTTTCAAAATCCCTTTAGTCCTGCCTGCCCAAAATATAGGGGATAGAGGAGGAAATGTCTATACAAATCAAATTCTTGCTTTTCTTCCCCACCCCTTCAGGATTTTCCTTTTGTATTTCCATATCTGTTCGGTGCAGGAACAGCCTCAGAAATAATTAGTGAATGCACTGATTTCATATTTAAAAATCAGGTTGCTGCTGGCTGAGCAATGGGCTGCCAGCAAGGCAGATTTAAGTGCCTGTAGCCAAGCAACCGATTACTTGAGGGTATCAGCATTAACTGCATTGCTCCCTGCACAGGCTGGGATGTTTCAGAGCTCAGGGCCAGGTACCAGCTTTACATAAAAAGCAGTCCAATGTATTCTAGTTTGGATGAGGGTTTTTTGGTTGCTTGTTTGTTTTTTTCCTTAAAATAATGGATAGTAAATAAATTAAGGAGTGAAAAGTACAGAACAGTTTGATTCTCATCTATGCCTTCCAATGTGTTAGTTGATTTTAGTTCTACTGGCATTTATAATTATCAGTTGACAATTGCTGTGACAAATCAAATTCCTCTGCGTGTGTTTGCACCCCTGGTCACGTTGTCAGCAAGTGATGCGTGTTGGTTGCTGAGCTCATTCCTGGCCCTCAAGAGCTCGGAACAAACCATCTCTTGAGATGCTGCAACCACAAAGTGGAGTAAGAAAGGCACCTACTCATCCAGAGAGAGGAGGGGGGGAAGCAGCTCTGGGGTTTAACTGTCTGTGGCTGTTGTCAGCGTAAAGCGAGACAAACGGGTCACTGTTGCACTTGCTGTTTGGAATAGGAGTGAAGTGTGCTGAGACACAGTCTGGTGATGCTGTCTTGCACATCCTCCCAGGAAAATGCTGCTCTCAGAAAGCGTGC
The DNA here is from genome assembly GCA_013400735.1 of Pomatostomus ruficeps. Taxonomy (NCBI): domain Eukaryota; kingdom Metazoa; phylum Chordata; class Aves; order Passeriformes; family Timaliidae; genus Pomatostomus; species Pomatostomus ruficeps. The sequence goes on along the minus strand of VYZT01018639.1, from coordinate 144,934 downwards.
GAAACCATTTAACTGCCGATTTTATAAAATTAATACATTACAGATTCTGCTAAACAGGAAATGAGGCAAAAGCAGGCAGGTTAACCCAAAGTTACTGCAGCTTCTTAGCCCGTCAGTCCTTTTGGCTGTGTTGAACCACACAAAAACAAACTGACAAATGGCAATTCATAAAATATTGTGCAATCTGTACAGCAACAATACAGTAGCTCCAAAGTGATTTTTTTTCTGCCAGTGTTTGTGTCATATAAATGGTCCATTGTATACAGAGCTCCCCTGAAATCTCACTCAAGCTTATTTATTTTTGCTTTGTTTAATGCGAGGAAATCCCGTGGTCTGAGCCACTTGGTGCCTGTGAGGCACTTCAGAGGACCCCTTTATCTAGGAAATAAAACACCTTCTTGTAAGAAGGTGACACCTTTGAAAGCCCTGAGGATGCCCTGAGCACGCTTTGGAGCTGGGTGCTGCAACGTGCACAGGAAAAAGTGAGGTCACACCCTGGTAGGAAACATGTAGTTTCCATCTGACCTAAACCCATGAATTTCTGTGAGAAGCAACTCCAGCATCACTATTTGGGCCAGTGACAGGAACCACCCACCGCCCGCATGTCCTCAGGGAGGTGGCTCAGTTTGGTTTGCTCCCTCACCCCTCTGCAGGTACAGAATGCTGCTCTGGATAGCAGGGGGTTTGTCATTCTGATTCCATAGCCTGGGTGGGAAATTGTTCAGTGTAGACAGGTCCTGGGATTACTGCTCCAGTTGGGAAGGAGTCCTGTGCCCTGTGAGCTGCACCTGAGCTGTCCCTTTACGTTAGGACTTCTTGCAGCAACCACCAGTTTGTTCTGTGTCCAGAATAACAGGCAGTGGCCTCGGTCCGTGCCCTGTGCGAGGTTATTAAATGCTTCAAATGCATTTCCAAGAACACACACACACACAAAGAGAAAGAAGACACAGCTCTACAGTGTACCCTGAACATGCTGCAGAGTGTTCTAGTCCTGGGTATAGTCCCTAGGGCGAAAGCCATATGCTTTAGAAGCCTGTGTTGTGTAACTGCTTCAAGCTCTTGCATTCAGTAGAGATCTCTTAATACTGAAGTGTATCCACTGTATCCTTCTCCCACTTAAATCCGTTTAAAAGATTTGAAATTTTTCTTGTGATTGTGTACGTAAATTCTTCCACAGTTTAAGTCTAGGAATTAGTCAGTACTGTGTGGTATTTTGTACCTGAAGGGCAAAATTTGTTTATTACTTTACTTTTTTCCCTCTGACATTCAAACAAAATGACTTGTCCAACCCTAATTCTGCTCAACTCTTGGAAAACTGTGAGCAGCAACAGAGATGCTTCCAAATGTATTTTGAATAATCTCCACATTTGATTTGAATATGTGGAATAGCCACCCCCGTGCCAGCCTCTTTCATGAAGGATTATGTTCCACTGGGGAAAACAGATTTTCTGTTTTGAAAACTGGTTCTGCCAGACTGACTTCAGAGTGGTTTTGGTTTTGTCCTTTTAGATAACATTTATGAAAGAGGGGAGGGGGCAGTTCAGAGAGCTGTAATGTCAGCCAGAGCTGTGCAGGGTGAATAGCTATTTCAGGATATTACATTTGACCTGGCAATTGCATTGTTTCAGTTTCAGGCCAAGGGCGTATTGTCTTGCAGACAGCGATGAGGAATCCTCCAGCGCTGGGTCTTCGGAGGAGGACGATGCTCCTGAGCTGGCGGGAGAGAAGCAGGTGACCCCCGGAGGAGAAGGGTGAGCTGTGTGTTAATCCTCCCCCCTCACCTGGCACCTGGCGCCGGTCCTGTGATGTTCTTTGTCCCCCAGGATGGCAGTGTGAGCATATCCAGCACTGAACAACCCCGGCCACCTCTTCCCAGGGCAGCACTGGAGCCCTGGGCACCCCCAGTCCCGCAGGGACTGCTCTGAGCCCCACAGGGCACCTCCCAGTCCCTTCTCTGCGGGATTCCTGGGAGGCCAGAGAGGCTCTGGGGCCCTTCCCCAGCCTGTCCTGCCTGGTAGCAGAGCCAAGAACAGGACTTTGTGTGAAAACTTGAAACCCTCTCTGCAGTATTATCCCCACGCTGATCCTGCCGATCCCGTATTTCCAGCCTTCCGTTTTCTTTTCTTTAAGAAAACAACTGTTACTCAAGCCTATTTTTCTTGCTCGGTTTTGTGTTGGGTTTTTTTTTTTTTCCTTGAGGACTTTGTGTGTCTGGGCTGTGCAATACTGCCCTCTGATGCTGTGCAGAGATTTCAGAGAAAATTTCCCAACACCAGTGATGCCACATCGTTCCTTGTTTTGGCTGCTTCTTTGATATTTTGCTTTCTGCACCTGGTTGCAATTATGCCATGCAATGAGAGAGCTGTAGTTAGCCCAAAATGTCTCGGACAATCACAAAGTTTTCTATGTCTCAACACATCTAAGTGATTTTTACAGTGAATATACCAGAAGAGTCATGACTTATTCAAAATGTTCCACAGAATTTTAGCGTTTTACTCCTAAACACTTTGGAAAATTGTGTGAAGAATTATTTGAATTACTGCGATTGATGCATTTCATATCTTCTTGAAATTCATAGATCATATAAAGAACTCTTTATCAAGAGGACAAAGAGGGAAAATGAAGAATCTTAATGTAAAATACTGAAAAAATTTTCTTACACTTATTAAAAATCTGCATTACTACCACTATAGAATCTGAAGAGAGAATAACTTCTTTTTCTGGCTAAAGGTACAGCCAGTATAAAATCCCAAAGTTGAAATTTATTTACCCTTTTTATATCTGCTGAACAATTTTTGTCTTATGTTGTACTGAGGACAAAACTCTGTAAAAGTCTTTGTAAGAATGAGTTTATTTTTTCCCTGGGTAGGAAAATGTCATTTCCTTAGGAAGGTTATCTCTGCTACACACCACCAAGAGCCACAATTAGACATGGTACAGTGTGGGGAAAATACCAAATGTGCTATTTTTGGAGTGTATATTTCCAGCGTGAGATAGGGGTGAGAAAAGACATATTCAGTCCTTAAAGCATTTGTTTCCAAAGCCAGGAGTGCTGTCTGACACAATTGCCAGGAAAAGCCCACTTTTTGCAGACACGGTTAACCATTTTTGGAATATCATTCCACCCACTGCCAAAACTGTTTTGCTCTTCTTTTTCAACATCCTTACACTCGTAAATGCTGCAGGACCTTCAAATGAAAGCCCTTTTGTTCAGCACACACAGGTCAGTAATCAGACACAGTGGCTGCGCCTCCTGTGCTGATGGTTTGGGCACGTCTCGGTGCATCGGTGTCTCGGCAGGTTTTTTGGAATGGTAGTAGACAAGTTGTCACTTCTCATGCCAGCTTGCTGGCATAAATGATGTAAGTGTATTTGCAGTTTTAAAAACTGTTGTGTTTCCAGTGCCATCTGGGAAGGAGTGTTCAGACTGAACAGAGTCTCTGCCAGACACTTGTATCTGACACAGTCCAGCTGCTGGGGCAGCCTCTGGGACGTGCTGCTTGGCCACATACCTGTTCAGAGTTTTTATATCAAAAACTTTAATGATTTAATAGAAAATCCATGTCTGTCTTAGCAAATAGGTTTAAGAAAATTCTCTTGATGTCCTTTTTCTATTCCCTGTCTCAAGGTATGTTGGAGGACATCGGACAAGTAAAATCATGAGAATTGTGGATAAAATTACCAAGTCAAAATACTTTCAGAAAGCAACAGAGACTGAGTTTATTAAGAAGAAGATTGAAGAGGTCTCCAATACTCCATTGCTGCTAACAGTTGAAGTGCAGGAGTGCAGAGGAACACTAGTGATTAACATTCCACCTCCACCCACTGACAGAATATGGTAAGAGGCGCTCAGAGCAGAGCTGGGCGGTGTTTTGGGTGTGCTACCCGAGGGGCTGCAGGCAAGAAGAAAGGTAAAGCCTGGCTCAGGTGGGTTCTGGGCAAGGTGCAGTACAAATCCGTTGTAACTGAGGCAGGAGCGGTTACTGAGATTAAATTACTACAGGTTTAAGTCTTGTTTTGTCAGGGTGTCTGCAATAAATGCTGCTCTGTGTTCCCTCCCCAGGTACGGCTTCCGAAGGCCTCCCTACCTGGAGTTAAAAGCACGGCCAAAACTTGGTGAGAGAGAAGTGACTCTGGTTCATGTAACAGACTGGATAGCAAGGAAGCTGGAACAGGAGTTCCAGGTGTGTTTCCTTTGCATTTTCCTTTCACTGATGATAGTTCTGGTCAATTAAAGGGGTGGGGTGTTTTATTTTCACGTGTCCCCTATTTCATTTATAATTGGGCATGTCCTCCACTGCTCCTGTTCAGGGGGATGGATTTTGAGAACTCATTTGAAACTGACTGCTGGGATGGTCTCAAGGCTCTGTGTAGAGCTGGGTGAAAATCTGGTTTAGATACAAAAATGACATTTCTTTGAAATAGGTACCATGGTAAAATTTGTAGTGTTCAAATAAGAACATGATCCTGCCTGTTCTTAGATGATAGAGGCCCAAATTGTTGCCTAAAGTTAAGAACAGATAAGGCACTACTTTCTCTTCCTACTTCCTTTTAAAAAATCCCATTGACCATAGTGCAAAAAGGAAAAAGCCCTCTCCAAATACATGTAGGGTAGGAATAGTGACCAGCTTGATTCTGGACCCCAACCTGTACAACCAACCAGAAATCAAAACCTGTTATTTTACTAAAAGTGCAGTTTGAACGTATCTGGATGGGTAAGAGCTGAGAAAGCAATTAGGGAAAATCGGTGATGTTTCCTGTAGTGCCATTTTAATTGAATTAAATATGCAGATATTCATATTTCTGAGTTTCATGTACAACTGTAACACAACAAAATGGCTTCAGTTAATGGGCTTGAGCAATGTTGAGCTAGAGAACCTTTATCTGGAAATTCATTGCATTTTGAAATGAATTGAAACTAAGGTTTCAAGTGACATACGAAATGTAACTTGATTTAATTGCATCTTTTCCCCAGAAAATCTTTGTCATGCCAAACATGGATGATGTCTATATTCCTTTAATGCACTCAGCCATGGATCCCCGCTCCTCCACGTGCCCCCCTCAAGATCTGAGCACGGAGGCCTCTGAGCAACCATGACATGTGAAGACTCTCGCAGTTTACAGTATTATAAAAGTTACTCTCATGGTTTTATAAACTGTGCTGTAGTTCTCATCCTTAACTTGTGCCACTCTCCCCCTCCCAAGGACTGCCTGTCCCCGTTCCCGTGTGCTCACTTGCCTGGTTATTGTTCCCGTGTACTTCAGCTACATGAAGTTCCATTCCATTCAGCTGTTGATTTATTTTTGTACTGGCTGCCATCAGGATTTTAACTGGGAGGCTGAGGTGACCTGTTCTTCGGGGGGAGGGAGGAGGAACTCACATGTAATAGATCAAGGAGCTTGTTGATGCACCTTTTGTTCAGCTTGTTTTCATGCTATGTTAATGTGCATTAAAGCATTGAAAAGTTGTTTGGCAGCAAAGGAACTGCGTGCCAAATGGAAAAAAATCCTAAATAAGGAATGACTTTATAAAACTGGAAGAATATTTTTCTTTCTCAGGCAGTTGGAGGTGTAGAATGAACTGTTTTATGTTCTTTCACTTCTGCAGTCAATAGCTTGTGTCAAGCAATCGAAATATGAAATGCTTTCAGGATAAAAGAATGTAAATTGGATGTATAGGTAATATTGTGATTCAATGTGCTATATACACATTACTTTTTTTCATACAGAACTTGTGCTTTTTTTGGAAGCAAGTAGCCATAAAACACACAACTATCAGCGAAGGTGGGACTGTCAGATTTTCGTAAACGAGGAGAAAAAGTTGGTAAAGCCATGAGACCAAACCATAGCAAGCCGCCTTATAGTGAGGTACAATCACCTTGGTTCCTGATGAATTCTGAATGTTCCTAAAGACATGAGCACACACACCAAGTGTCAGCACTGCACATCTCCAGTAGTGACCTAACTGTGCGTAGAGCCTCTTGCTGTGCTGGGACACCGGGTTCTTTCTGACAGGAGTTTGTTGCTGTGAGTGTTTCCCATTGCACTGTGTTTACACCCGAGGCAGGGGCCCGGATCCTCAGCCACAGCCCCGACACGACATCCATCCCCTGGTGCTTGTGGCAGCAGCTGTGGCTGACAGATTTGGACCCCCAGGCCTTGGTTTCTTGGACTTTGTGGCGTAGGAATTCAAGCATTGCAGTTGTTTGAGCTGATCATGATTAAAAGACTCTTTTCTGCTAATTAGTGGCCAAAACTGAAGGGGAAGGGGGAATTGCCTTTTATTTCTGTCAGGTGTAATGAATCAAGGCTAAATGTATGCAGTAAATTCAAGGTTTGAACACTACATATCCACTCCTTAACACATAATATTTTTCTGATACTCAGTGTTGCCAACTGTTCATGGATGTCAGAAAATGTTTTAGTTTACAAAGAAGGTGAGTTCTGGCTCTCCTTTTATAACATGATTTTCTTTTTTTTTTTTAAAAGTAATTTTTTAAGAAATTTTTTGTACGTTGTGTTGTCACATTTGATGTAAATCAAAATTTCCATGTATAACTTGATGATTTACCATCTCTAAATGAAACTATTATATTGAAGGTTTTTTAAACAGCACCTTGCCTGAAACAAAAGAAAACTTGCATTTAATATATTTAAAATTAATTCTATATTTGAACACCTATTTTGGTTACCTTTAATTGAAATATTAGTAGTTATATTTGTTACCTGAACTCCTCCTTGACCATTCCAGGCTGTGTATATTCTGGGGTTTGCTGATTCTGTAGGCATTATTTGCCTTTCATGAAGTCTGCATGTCTTGTACGCAGGTCTTTTATATGAGTTAATTTCTATGTGCAATAACTAAAGTCAAAGGACTAGATGCACTAATGTGTAAACAGATTTAGACTTATTACACAAGATTGTCATATTGCACTTCATAAACTGTGGGTAACTACAATCTGCTTGCTTTGTTAAATAAATTTATCCCATGTCAAACAAGTCAGTTAAATTTTATTTCTACAGCATTTCGCCACTATCTAGTGCAAGTTGTTTTAAAGGCAGCTTCCCAAGGTCAGTGTACCATGTGCTCTGAGGCTTTTGCATAGATGTACTTGGTTGTGGCATGTGACAGTTTCAGGGTTAACCAGTGCTGAGCTCTAAAAGGAAAAGGTGATTTTAATTTTACTGTCATGAAACTGTTTCACTAGAGCAGTTAGGATTCATGAGAAATATGCTTTAAAAGCATGTTTGTGTACCTGGTAAAACTGGGAAAGGATTACCAGCAGCTGCAGAACGGGGCAGGCATGCATCCACTTCTGCCACCTTTAAGAGCTTCTGTGAGCTTAATTACCCCTTCCAGGCTGCCGGGTCCGGGCCTCAGTCTGGCTGCAGATCTTTTGCATTTACAGAAAATGCTGTACTTCCCGGTATTAACACAGAGAAAAGGGCCCTTTCAACAGCTAGTTTAGACACAGCAGTCAAATGCTCATTTCCAGTTGTTCTGCCCTACGTGCATAATGACCCTGAGCCCTGGATGAACATCTGTCCTGCTTTCAATCTCATTCACGCAGCTGCTTTACTCCTGCAACAGCTCGGCAGGAATCCCAGGACTGACATATTTCCAAGTCCTTTTTACGACTGAACCCTGAACTTCTTAAGGAGACCTACGGCCGGGTTCAGTCGCATGAAGCGTGCTGAGTGACCCGTGCCCTCGCAGGAAGGGCGGGCAGCAGGACCCGGAGCACCCCGCGCCGCTGTGTCCCCGCAAGGGTGGCACACCCTGGCGAACAAATGTCACTTGCTTTTAAAAGCGCCGCCCGGGTCGGGCCGAGCAGCGCCAGTTATGAACAAGCGCTTCGCTCTAGCACCGCTGCTTGGCCGGCGGCGCCAGACGGGCACCGCCGGGTCAAAGGCGGTGCGGGACGCGCGGAAGAACCAGCCGGACACGTTCTGGATGACACAGCTTTATTTACCGCCGCTCCCGGTCGCGGTCACCGCACGGGCCCTGCAAAACACCGAGAGAAAAGGCGAGGTTATTGATGCGGTACACCCCGGCCGCCCCGCAGGGCGGACGCAGCCGGGGCGCTCAGTAGTAGTTTTGCTTCATGCATATCAGCAGTCTAACACGTGTCAAGAGACATCATCGCGGCCCGGCCTCACCACCCACCCGCCTCAGGGCCACCCTTCCACTCACCTCGCTGGCCGCGCCGAGAGAAAGACCCAGCAACCTCCGCGCTCCTATTTATAGAGCGACCAGCCCCGCCCCCCCTTCTCGCGCCCAATAGGATTGGAGTCTGGGGGCACGTGCTGATCCAGGTGCGGTTGCGCGCGAGGGTGGGCGGGGCTCTGTGAGGGCGGGGCTCCGTGAGAGTGGGGCTGTGCGCGGGCAGTGGGCGGGGCTCCGTGAGGGCGATGGGCGGGGCTATGTGAGGGCAGGGGGCGCGGCTCTGCGAGGGTGATGGGCGGGGCTCTGCGGGGGCGGGGCTCCGTGAGGGAAGGGGCGGGGCTCCCAGAGGGCGCTGGGCGGGGCTTTATGAGGGCAGGGGGCGGAGCTCCGTGAGGGCAGCGGGTGAGGCGTGTTGAGGCGCCGCAGGGAGGTCAAGCTGAGAGTCTTGAGGCAGCTTTTCACCTTTTCAGCAACAGCAGTACTCTTCTCTTTCTAGTTTGCTCTAGCGCTTTGTTGCTGTGGAGAAGCAGGGCTCAGTATTAAAAATATAAAAGCTCAGGCCCCGGTCAGATCTACCCCCGCAAAGCCCGTGCTGAGGTGGTTTCTGAGGGGAGCAGCTAAGTGCTGAGGGCACTCAACAATGCTCTCCTTCCCTCCTACCTCAGTCGCTCTTAGTTAATTTTTTTTCTGTCTCCTGTGAGGCCGTGGGAGACACTTGTGTGAAATAACTCCAGCTTGGATCTGGCACGCTACAGCATTTGTACAGCAACTGATAAATTCCTCCTGTAATGTAGCAGAGTGCTGTTGCCACACCACATGCAGTGTGTTTAGCAGTTTGCTTGTTCTCACATGGCATAAATTCTTAAAAGTCAAGGCCATCAGAAAGAAACGCATCGGAGAGCTGGAATCACAGTGTGGTTTGTAGCTCCAGCATATTTTCATGTATTCGGATTTGCAGGCCAGGCTGTCATTAGGACAAGGCTCTGAGGGACAGGGTGGGACTGCTGGGGTGTCCTGTCCAGGAGCTGAACTCAATGATCCTCGTGGGTCCCTGCCAGGTCAGGATATTCTGTGATTCTGGTGATTATTACATCTCCTGCCCACCATCAAAGGCAGGCTCACTGCGGGAGCTGGTGTGTGCACATGGCATGCCCAGAACTCCGTGTGCCCTGCAGCTCCATTAGTGATATCACTGCTAAAAAGCAAACAATATGTACAAGGACAAAGTGGCTTTGTTATATAAATAGGTGGCTGAACACTGGGCCTTTGCCAGGCACTCTAAATTTATTCTCTTCTGTTTAAAGCTTCTTCCATTTTGGTTTAATACTTTTTGGGTTTATTTTTATCTCTTCAGAGAAACCTGGACCTGGTTTTTTGGTTCAGAGGGGCGGGTTGGAGGGGTTTTTGCATTTATTTAAGGCCTTGCAAGGCACAGGGTTAACAGTGAGTTTGTCAAAGGCAGGAGCTACGCCAAATAAATTTGGCCTGATCTGTTCTGAAAGTACAAAATCAGGAGAAAAACAAGAATGACAGAGTCATCAAGGCTGGAATAGACCTTTAAGATCAAGTTCAGCTGTCTACCCAGCACTGCCACTGTAGCCCCTAAACCATTAAATATCACCGAGTGCCAGATGAGATGCCTCAAACACCTCCAGGTACGGTGACTCCACCAGCTCCCCTGGGCAGCCCCTTCCAACGCCCGAGCACCCAATTGTTCCGGGCAGGGTGCTGCGGGGTGCGAGTGGCTACTGGTGCTGCCTGAATTTAGGCATTTTCTTATAAAAACAAAGCAGCAGCAGCCAGCTGCCATCGCACCCCGCGGATCGGGTCGGTCGGGGCTCACACGAACGGGGAGGCTCCGGCAGCAGCGCGAAGCCGCGGGGCATCGCTGGCCGCATCCGGGCCCCCGGGCCGGCGGCTGCCCGGGCGCTCCCCGAGCGCGGTCCCCTGCGGGGCCCGTCCGTCCGTCCGTCCGTCCGTCCGTCCGCCCGCGGGTGACGTGCGTGGCCCG